>MPUH01001080.1:0-24553 GCA_001970955.1 Stentor coeruleus
GAAAGTTCATTCTTCCTTTTAACTTTACCTCTTTATCCTTACTATGCTTTTTTGCAACAGTTATCATTTTTTCAATCTCTTCTTCACTCATATCTTCTCCTAATAAAGCTATAACTTTCTGTAAAGATTCTTTTGTTATGTACCCTTTTCCTTCTACATCAAGCATTGAAAAAGCTCTTGCAATATCTTCATTAGTATCAGGCTCACTAACTTTGCTTATAATAATATCAAGAAACTCATGAAAATCAATTCTACCTGATTGTGAGGTGCTTCCAACTAAATCTTCGATTTCTCCTCGTGATGGGTTAAATCCTAAAGCCCTTAATGCAACACGTAGTTCTTTACCTTCAATCGTTCCTGTACCTGCAATATCAAATAAATCAAAAGCTTCTTTTATATCTTTTGTGTGCTGTACACTTAGTACTTCTCTTCGACCATAGTTTTTTTTAGGGTTTTTTGTTTGCTTTGCTTTCATTTTGTTTCTTTTTATTATGGAAATGAAGGTTTTGAATTGATTAAGAGTGCTTATTTTTTAATACTTTTAGATTTATTGTAGTATTAGTAGATGAATAGTATTTTGTTTTTCTTTGATAATTTTTACTTTTCTATCAGACAGTTTAGTTATTAGAGATTGTTTCTGTTATTTTTATAATTTTTATCAATTAAATTAGCTAGAATAATTACTTAGTGAGATTTTTAAATTTAGATTAGGGTGTTGTGAAGTACCTCAAGTTTGAGCTCTCAGATATTTTTTTGTTATTTTTATGTGCCGAATTACACTCTAAAAATGAGTCATTATAACTTGTTTATCCTAGCTACTAAGCAAGCTTGGTTTTAGCAATTCTTGTATCTTAATCGCCAATATAATTATACCATAATTTAGAGTAAAATATTTATTATATCAGTGAATATTTATCAATCTAAAGTTGCTTACTCCTACTATGTAATTATATGATAGGCTTTAATAACTAAAATCAATAACCAAAACATTACTATTACTTTTATAAATTTTCACTTTTATCCTCATACATATTTTCCATTCCCTTCCTTATTTTCACTTGCATACAAAGCAAATTAATCCATTTCTTGAATATATTAAAAATCTCTATAAAATTTGGCAAAGAATTCTCCTTCATACTTTTAGTGTTGAATTCTTCTTGGAAATTTCATCTAAACTCTAAGACTTATTTAATCGCATCCAAATTATATTCTGAGTATATAAAACCTATTTTCTGAGTTCTCCAAAAATCTAAGTCTTCTAATAAAATAGGCGAAATCGCATAATCTCACTTCAAGTCAAACCCACCACTTGAAATTTCACATTGCAATGCAAAACCCTCAGGATAGTCATATTTAAGATTTTTACTATGTGAATCGTGTTGCTCTTCACGGGTGTCTATTTTATATGTCTCTTCGAAACTGAGTTCTTTTTCAAGTTCTGGAAATTCATATTTCAAACTTTCATCCCCAGGAATAGCTCTGCATAGTGCTAATGCTAAATATTTTTTCGGGTTGCTTGGTCTCACATTTATTAAGTCTTCAATTGCCATGCTAAGATATCTTCTGAAGTCTTCAAGTTCGTCAGGAGGCATGAATAGGTTCAAGTTTTCACAGCCTTTAGCGATATTCATTATTATTTATTACAGTTAGCACTTAGATAACTTTTGACTAATATGAAATAACTGCTTTAAGTCTGAAGAGCTTAGGAAAGTGAATTACATAAATTTGATGTTTTAAAAAAAAAAATAGATATGTGCATATAAANTAACTGCTTTAAGTCTGAAGAGCTTAGGAAAGTGAATTACATAAATTTGATGTTTTAAAAAAAATAGATATGTGCATATATAAGTCAATTATAGTTTTGTGACAAGTTTGCTTCAGGAATAGACAAATTGAAAATAATAACTACTTAATGGAATTATATATTTTTTGTGTCATAGTAAGTTTAGTTTTAATTAAGGGATGATTGTTGATATTAAGGGCTACTTAAATGCTATAAGAAATATCAGCAAGCATAGTATTACTTATTTTCCAATCTTTTCATAAATTTATAAATACCTTTCAATTATTATTCATAACTAGATCTAATGCTAAAATAATAATTTTCCCACATAAACTCATATTCTGCCGTATAATAAATCTATATAAGCTTCAATTAATGTAATAATTCAACTCTCACATATACATTTTTATTCATAAACCTAATTTTAATAAATAAATTCACTTTTAACAAGAATAATTAAGTATATTTTCAGAATATCCCTTATATTGTCCCAAGAATCAATATATATTCTTATTCACTTAAGAAGAAAAAATATTTTAATATCCATAATAAAATATTTCATAGTATAATTTTCATAACTACTTTTTGTCATAAATTTCGTATGCAGACTAAACTTTTAAATCTTATTTGCATAGTTATAGTTAGGCCCGAACATTTCGGTATGCCCTTATCAATTCTACATTTGAATAAATGAACAACGTCACTCATGTTTTACTTATCTTCTGATTGACTTCCATAAGCTTCTTTTCAAAGAACTTTTCAGGAATCCTCAAGTAAAAAATATTCTTTATACTATGGCTAATTTTTACTTCCACACAATAATTCTCAGGATAGTTATCACAACTCATTAAAAAATTTATTAGATGATATGACAAAAAATGTTATAGGTTATAAATGAACACATACGAGTGCTATTATGATGACTGCCGCAAGACCTACAACTCTAAATACAACCTTATCCGACACATAAATTCGTTTCACTTAGATAATAAATCGTATATGTGCTCATATTGCAGTAAAGGTTTCTATAACAAGCAATGCTTAGACCTTNCTAAATACAACCTTATCCGACACATAAATTCGTTTCACTTAGATAATAAATCGTATATGTGCTCTTATTGCAGTAAAGGTTTCTATAACAAGCAATGCTTAGACCTCCATATATCAACAGGAATGTGTGACTTCCAATACTGGCCAAGAGAAAAACTAGGTCTTTATGAAGACCTATCTCAAATAACAGAAGCAAAAAAGCATAGATTACAGGCTCCACCTCCATTGCAGTTACCTGTTTTGCCTAGAATTGAAAAAGATCGGCAAGTCCCATTACATCTGGCTAAACTGCCTATTATATCTTTGATATTTGAAGCTACGAAGAGCACTTAAATATTCAGTTTATTAACTAATTGGTATGTATATAGAATAAGCATAAACCTCAATTTCTTTGTCTATCATAACATTTTAGTGAAGCCATTTTAGATGACAGGATTATAATCTTGTGGTAATATCTCTTCTCACACATCAGTATTCATATTCAGTTTTCTCAATTAAGTATTTCGCTTTGAATTTGGAAGGTCCTTAAATGTTCTGGAAAATTGCAATCTTAGACTTTTTAGTAAAGTATTTCTTTTGTTGGTTTCTAAGTATCTCAAATATCAATTGATTAAAGATTTTAATTAATATTGAACGTATTTACTGAGTTTTGGGTAGTTTGCCTATAAACTATGGAGCTCTTGCTTTGGAAAATATAAGGAAAAAGTGTTCTGAAATATTATTAAGAATTTCTTAAGATGATGCAGATATCGAAGGATTGGCTTGGACAGAAAATTATTGCAAAATATTAAAGTTAAATTGGAATTTTTAGTTTTTTTGCTAAAAAGTTAAGTCAAAGACTTCATATTTTTGAAAGAAGCAATATGGATTTACCATGTAAGAAAATTAGATAAATTTTGAATGTTGGTTGAATGTACAGTGTAGGCACTGGAAGACTCGCAATTAGAATTTTGTTGATCTTTCAAAAATTTTCACAAATATTTTGTACTCGCATATAAAACTTAAAAAAAATTAGGAGTTTTTGCTTAAATAATAGATTTTTTGGTTATCAGAGAGATTTATAGTGGGTTTCTTTGGGGTTTAGATGGATTAGGATTATTTTCTAATCAATTGAAAAATGATTTCTGAGAAGGAAATGCATAAAACTGTGGTGAATTTTTATGTGATATGGAAAACTTGAAAGATTTGCAGTTTAATAAGCTTATATGAATAGAGATAGTGATTCAAGAAAAAATTTGATAGTTAGTTAAAATTTCTTCGGCTTTTTATATAAGTGAAAATTGAGTGTAAACATTCTAGCATATCAAACATATATAAAATTACTTCATCAGATTATTAGAATATTAGGCTACAATCTTTCAAATATTTTTTTGAGATGATTAGTTTGGAAAAAATTATACATTTATTAGGCTTCCATACATAAACTCAAATAAACTTTTTACCATTATTACATACTTTGGATAGAATCCTATATAGCATAAAAGCAAAAAATCATGAAAATTTAATCAAAAAAATCAAAACGCTTTAAATTTAACTATAAAAACAGTTTGAAGAAGATTAATATGTAAAATAATTGAGTATCTAGTTATTATAGTCTTATCAATTGATAGAATATACTTCTATTTGAGTTATTTGTTGAATTTTAAAAATTTTAGGAAATTTATATAGTAATAAAAAGTAAATTACAAAAATTTATGTTATAGGAGTCAAGTTTACTTTGAAAACTCTTTAATTTGCATTAAAAGTAAATTTATTATCAGATTAGGGTTTCTAGTAATCTTATTATAAGTAATTCTATGCATTAAAGAGATATGGTAGTGAAAAGTACTAATAAAGTTTATAGAAATTTTATCAAAATACTATCACGTTATAAAATAAACAGGACTTAAGAGTAAAAAAGATAAAGTATACTTAAAGGTCNGTAGTGAAAAGTACTAATAAAGTTTATAGAAATTTTATCAAAATACTATCACGTTATAAAATAAGCAGAGCTTAAGAGTAAAAAAGATAAAGTATACTTAAAGGTTTATTATAATATGTTACATTGGAAAATAGTCCAAAATACTAGCATTCGGTTAGGAACTGCAGCATAATTACTCTACACACTGCCTGTTATACAACTTCAACAAGGTAATTCAAAATAATTGCAAATCTTTATACTATCCAATTATCTATAATTTTAAAAATTCAAATCATCAATATCATCAAGTATTTCACTCAACGAACTATCTGAATCTTGAATTTTTACAACCGGCACAGGACTTCTTATAGATATTTCCTGTGATTTATATTTTCTCAACGATTTTTCTGAGAAAACATCAGAACTCTCAGTTTTTTCAACCTCTTCCTTCTCCTCACTAGGACTTTCTGCTTCAATCAACTGTATCTCATCAGTAAACTGTATCGACCCTTTAACCCTATTAAGCCAAGGAGTTTCAGGCTTGCATTTAACCATATTTACAGTGAAAAACTTGAAAATCTCTTCTTCAATTCCAAAGTCAAAACTTGGAAGACTAGATTTCGGTATCATTATACAAGGCCTAACATAAAAAGGATGACTATCCCCAATAACTATTCTAATACAATCGAAACCTTCAGCAAACTTCTCCCCACTAGATAAAGGTAAAATTTCAACATCAGAACTTTCTTCTAAATACTTACCAACTATCTCAGGGTCATATTTAAATGCTTCAGTGAGGATTGTTTTAGCCTCTCTATTCATCTCAAGGGCATATTGAATCACCCCCATAATAAGCAAAACTTTCCCTCGATCATTTTCATCTAAAAAACATACAATATCATTAAAATTCTCAAATGCTTCTTCAAGATTCCCTAAGACTAGATTGCATACAGCTAGGTTGTATATAATTTCAATGTTATTCCTTTCCATTGACTGATCTTTTTTTTTCCTTTTGATTATAACTGGGGAAAACTCTTCTTTTGCAGCTTCAAAGTTTTTGTTCATCATAAATATAAACCCTCTTATCCAACGAATATGCAGAACTTTGCATATATTCCCTTCAGTTTTATAAGAAAGGACATTTGCTAATTCTGATAAGATTTTCTGATATGTATTTGAATCGTGTTCAGCTAAAGCTTGAACTAAAGTAAGCACTTCAATATCGAAATTATTCTTTGGATTTTTTGCCACTTGATTAAGCTTGTTTATTTCAATAAGAGCTAATGGGATATTTTCTTGTAATAAATAGCATTTTATTTTAGACAAAATAATTTCAGATGATGGACTTATTGTATAAGCATTTTCTAAAGCTTTAACAGCTTCATCTACAGCTCCAGTTAATAACAGCAAATTACTAGCTTTAACATGCGCACTTGAATCATTTGGTTTAATAATCAAAGCTTGCTGAAAATCCTTTAAAGCTAGCCCTGTATCTTCTAATATAAAAGCACAGCGGCCTCTGAAAAAATATGCATCAGTGCATTTCTCATCTAGCTGTATGGCAATTGAGAAATCCTGAATAGCTTCTTTAAACATTTTCAGCTTAGCAGAACATAACCCTCGAGCCAGGAAATGATTAGCAACATTATCTTCAGCTTTATCAATAGCTTGTTCAAAATCATATACAGCGTCTACAGGTTTGTTATTATAATAAGTGACAATTCCTCTATGAAAATACAAGTCGCTTTCTGAGTCTCTAAGTTTTATAGCAGTGTCTAATAATTCTTTACTTTTATGACCTAAACTAGGGTTTTTTGTTGTTAAAGCGAGTTGGAAGTATATCGCAGCTTGATAAGCAAAAGGTTCGACGTTTTTTGGGAACAGCTCAGAAGCTTGTTGAAGGAGTTCTAAAGCTTTTTCACAGTTTCCTAATGATACTGCTTGAGAAATCATCAAATTATACAGTGAAGAATTATCTAAATCCTGAAGCTTCTGAGCTGCGGTTAAGTCTTTTACTGATTTTTCATGGTTGTCTATTGAAGCATAAGCATAACCTCTATACGCAAAACAGTTCCCAAGATATTCTTGTAAAAGCACATGCTTTTTTTTGATAATTTTATTCAATTGACTTATCCCTTCTTTAAACTTTCTTCTCATAAGACACAAAATAGCTTCAACATAACCTTTTAAAACCTTTTGTTCTTCAATTTCAAGACCTTGTTCTACTGCTCTTTGGAATGTAAAATGCGCTCCATAAAAATCCCTTTGTCTAATTTTTATAGCTCCTAGATTATAAATAGCTGCTCCAGTGTATTTTTTCGCTTTATCATATTTAATGACTTGTTCCAAAGATACAGCTGCATCGATAAGATTTTCTTGTCCCAGCAGCGAGAATGCTTTAAAATAATGAGCTTCAATATTATTTGGTTCTAAGTCTATCAGTCGGCTAAGGTCTTCAAGAGCTTTTTCAAATTCATGGTTTTCAAACAAAAGTTTACCTCTTTTTAATAAAGCTAAATTTGTTGTCCCAGGACATTTTAAGGCCTGATCCAGCATTTTAATCGCATTTTTGAATTCCCCTTTGCCAATCAAAGACTCTGCTAATCCTAAATAACCAGTTCCTTCTGTTGGTCCTATTGAAATCGCTTCATAAAAGTCGCTTATTGCCTTATCCCATTTCTGCATTTGGTTATAAAGTGTACCTCTACTGAGATATCCTTCTAAAAATCTTGGGAATTTTAATAAACCTCTTGTTATTTGCCTAACCGCTGTTGTATAATCTTTTGATTCAATAAAACAAGTAGCTATTTCTATATAAATGTTTTTGTTATAAGCTGGATGGTCTTGTATTATACTTAATAAATCAGGAATTGCTAGTTTATATTCTTTAAGACCAATATAGCATTGCGCTTTCATATAAATTGCTTTCAAATTATTAGAATCTTCTTTGAATACTTTTTTCAAAGTCTGTAAAGCTATATCATAAAGCCCTATGGTGTAAATTGCTTTCAAATTATTAGAATCTTCTTTGAATACTTTTTTCAAAGTCTGTAAAGCTATATCATAAAGCCCTATGGTGATTTCTTTCTTTACTTTATCAAGGAGTTCAGCTACAAGTTCTTTTTTAAGCTTCACATTTTTGGACTCCTCAAGCTCTTTAGGACCCGGGTGACCATTAGGAAGTTTTCCAGATGAGTTTAAAGCTGTCATTCTCAATGATGTCGTCCTTCTATTACTTGGTGTTGTGCTACCCATTGAAAAAGTACGAGAACGGTCTTTCGAAAAACTGTCATTATATTTGAAAATTTTCGATGATATGTTATAGCAAGCAAAAGACTTATTGACTATTGGTGAAGACTTTTTACGTGGTGAGCCTGCATTATTCTGGTCTTTTCTGAACGACTTCAAGCGGGGTTTGATTTTTCTTGACTCAGGATCAATAAATGTAGTAATGCCAAGACGTGACATTTTTATTTGAAACAATTCCCCTGAAGAATATTTTATTTTAGTTTTTCGCCTTAATTTAATTTTCCTTAACCAAAAATAATCTTTTTATATAAATTATAATAATCTTAGCATCATATTCATTTTTCAATTTTAGTAATAAAAGATTAAAGCCTATAAATAATATTCAGGGTCTGTAACTTGTGGCGCATGTCCAGCTTCACCACTAAAAGCAAATCCTGTGTGTTTATTTTTCCATTTTTCCTTATCAGGGGTTATTTCCCATTTGCTTATATCAATTTCTGGTACCACAATTTCAGGGTCTTTTTCTTCACTATCACTAGACGAGCTACTTGAAGATGGTTCATTTGCCACTTTTGTCCTGTGGAGTTTTCTTATGCTTCTAATAGTTAAAATAGCTTTATATATAGGATGGATCATGAATCCTATAAAAAAACATATAACTATAGCAGAATATGTGTTTGGGTTTTTCAAAAGCTTTACAGAACTACCTCTACTATCATAATTATCAAGCCATGTATATATTGGTAAATAATCATTAAGCAATACAGTAAAACCAATATAACTTAAAGTGCTAAGTAAAGAAATGAGTATTGAAAACCAATAATGAGAGTAGCTAAAAGTAATAACTTTTATGTTTACTAAAAAGACCACTAAGCCAAAAATAAGCTTTGAAGCTACGTACATATTGTCCATTTGTCCATAATATTTATCCCCAGAAGTCATGCAAATTGTAAATATACTCATAAGGACGATTATCAAACCCTGAACAAAAGCTTCAAGAACCCAAAACCAGAAAATCGATGTGCTGAATAACTTCCCATGAAGACCAAGTCTATAAAACTCAGGGTTTGACTGCAATTCAGAATGAGGAATTTGTATATCAAGCACAGCATAAACGACAATAGGCATAGCACAAAACATGATATTAAACAACTGATAAGTCCACATGTTATACAAAAGCTGTCCAGAAAATGCAGAAAACATCCCATAATACAATAAAGGTATGACCAAAAGGACATTTTTATAAAAGTTGAAGCAAATAAGTGTAGCATTTCTCCTATAGCATTCTCTACCATGGATAAACAGTAATCTTTGAAGATATGAAAATTGACCAATTGAGTAATCAGATGCTCTTACAGCTTGAGACCCTTCAAGACCAGCTAAACCTATGCCAACATGTGCTGCAGTGATCATATTAACATCATTAGCTCCATCTCCTATAGCTAAAGTAATAGAATGAGGTTTGGATAATCTTACAAGTTTGACTATATCAGCTTTTTGTTGAGGACTTACCCTACAGCATAAAACAACTCTACAATAATCTGTTAATTTGACAAGTATTGGAGCTAGTTCAGGTTTTGCAGCTCTAAGAAGAGATTCACCTGATATGATTAAAGCATAATCCCCAGTAGATGTGTCTCTGGTTAAAACAAGTCCTTGTTCGAGTTCTTCTTTAACTTCTTGAGTTGAGGATTTTTCAATGATGATTCTGGTCATGGAGTTTGATAGTAAATTACAGGAAAATCCAATATTTATAGCAGTTTCAATCTTGTCTCCAGTCAAAACCCAGATTTTTATCCCAGCTTCTCTAAGGCTTTTTATAGCTTCAGGGACTTTTTCTTGTAACCTATCCTCAATAGCTGTAGCTCCAACTAATTCTAAGTCTCTTTCTATGTATTCACTAACCTCAGCAACTCTCTTTTCTCTATTAAGTATATCTTTCATAGCAGCTATATACTGTAAATTCCAGTTTTTATACTCATTTTCAGTAAGATCCTTCTGAGCTAAAACAAGAGTTCTAAGACCTTCACAAGCAAATTCTTCCAAATGCTTGTATGTTTCCTCTATATAAGGTCCTCCACGTAAACGTGGCAAGAGTATTGAATCTGCACCTTTACAAAGGACTCTATGCATCCCATTAGGTAATCTTATAACAACTGTCATCCTTTTCCTATCACTTGAGAACTCTATAATATTAAGTATCGCCACACGGACTTCTGTTCCAGATACATCAATAATTAAATTTTGATCAGAGTCTCTACTTATAAACTTAAATCCAAAAAACCTAGCTGCATTAACTAAAGCTAATTCATCTGGTGAGCTAGCTTTATATTCAATAACCCCATCTTTTTCTTCAGTTATTATTGTATGACATACAGCTAAGTGAACTATAAAATCAGAAAATTCATAATTAGTCGGGTCGAAATTCGGGTCTATAAAATCGACATGAGGAAGTTTTTTGTCTGAGTCTAAATGCCCATTTTCACCAAATTTCATCCCTTTGATACTCATTTTTTTGAACTCCATAACATTTCTTGTTAAAGTTCCAGTTTTGTCTGAAAAAATATAGTTCACTTGACCTAGTTCTTCGTTAAGATTCGAACTTTGGACACCAGCTGGGATATCATCAGATTCATAGTATATTTTTAAATCCTTAGATATTAATGATGCTTGCATAAAACGGACCATTTCAAGTGTTACAAGCAAAGATATTGGGACAAAATTAGTGAAAATAAGCAACCATGTAAAAAACTGCATTACAAACTGATATACAGGGTCACTGCTTTCTCCTGACGTCACAAGTTCTAAATAAATATCTGTAACTTTTCTATTGTGATAGTACCAATAGGAATAATATATAGAGCAAGCTGCACATAAAGCTAATTGCATTAAGAAAATGTATATGATTTGATTGTTCATTTGACCTTCTAACCTTGAAGTTTTTTTCCTTGCACTAGCTGAATTGAGCATAATTTTTGTTTGATGGCCTGTGTATATAACTAATCCAACAATCCAGTCTGTGTTTTTTAAAGAGCTTCCTCTTAGTAAGAACTGCTCATTGCTTACAGGAATTGATATATTTTTAAAAGAAATGACCCCATTAAATTGATAGATAATACTATTTGGGTCTTCGCATTTGACTGTACCTGTATAAGAGTCATAAGATGCTTCATTTTTGAAATAGGTTTGGGTTTCTTTTGATGCAAGTTTGTGTTTTAAGTTCGTTTCTCCATCTAAATTTTTAGTTTCTATGTATGCCATTCCTTTAGGGTCTGAACATTGTAAAAGGAGGATATCGCTTGGAAAGAAGTCATTTTTTTGAACTTTGATAATATCGCTTACTCTAATCTCTGACCACCTTACAGTAGCCCACTGCCCATTTACTCTTTTTAGTATTGGACGCATATTCTCTTCTTTATCAGATTTACTTCTTTTGATATCTTCAAGTAAATCCTTTATCGCACTTACTGTCAAGACAAACGATAATGGTAAGAGAATGTTTGGTATCCCTCCTGTTACTGATATTTGAGGTACTGATTGGAGAATAGCTATAATTAAAAAATACACATTCGCTGATTTTGAAAATTGTTCGAACATGTTTTTAGGCAAAAATGTAAGGCAGTTGTATTTACATGTTTTTATAGAGTTTGTTAGAAATGTATTGATGTTTTCTAGAGGGAAATTAATAACCCTTTCTCCTTTAACAAGAACTGAAGCTTTTTTTTCCTCTGGTAAGGCACTTGGTATTAAAGCATCTTTCATATTTACCAATAATAATGGCTTTGAGAGTTGTTTATTTGCATTCCAAATATAAAAGTATAGGGAAAAAAAGAAACTTTTATAAGAAAATCATGAATTTATGAATGGAGAAAAGTTTATAAGAGTTTGTGAGGAGATGGTGAAAAATATTGATTTCAGTTGTTAGTGAAAAAGTGCTGATTTGATGAAATGCTAGAAGTAAAAAAATTATTATTATGCTTATTGAAAAATAAGGTTTGAGAAAAGTTTATATGAAATTTTATGATTTAAATGTGTGCTTAAGGTAGTAAGAAGAAGATAGTAAAAAATTATTTTTTGATATAAAATTTGACATATTATATGTTTTAAGTATACAAAATGTATTTTGAAGTTTATCAAAGTATTTTATAGTTTCTATTTTGGATATTTATATAAAATATTTGATTAAATAGTTTTACTATTTGCAAGATAGGCTAAAACTACAGGTGCTAATTACATTATAAATTACTATAATATAGCATAACTATTTTAAAAGTTTTAATCTAGTTTCGCTAAACTAAATATATCACCAATGCATAAAATTCTATAACAAATTACAATTAAAATTAAAACTATAACTACCACAAACAACTCAATTTGTAAGAAATTAAGAGTTCGATTATATATATTAAAATAACCCATATATTATTTTAATGTGAAAAACTAATTCTACTTAAAATTATTTATCCCATTAAAAAAATCTGCTTATAAATGAAACTATACAATTAAGCATTTCATCAAAACCACCAATATGACCACTTAATATTCCTGATCAATTTTTCTTCATTATTTCCATATACTATCCCATAATCCTTATAATTTTATTCAAATCCTACCATCTAATACTTATTATGATTCGTCAGGTAAGTCAAACCTATCGAAAAGTAAATTCTCAAATTCCTCCAAATCAATTGTCCCATCATTATTCGCATCAGCATCATCAATAAGATCATGAACTAATTCTTCAGGTAACCCTCCTTGACATAACCAAGAAGTAAGCTCATGTTTTTCTAAAGATCCTGAGCCATCCTTATCAAAATACATAAACGTCTTTTTAATATTTTCCCTAGACAACAAATGTTCTTCTTCCAAACTAACTCTTAAAAATTCCGTATAATTAATATGCCCACTTCCACTAATATCAGTGGCTTCCATAACTTTTTTCGCTTCTTCCTCAGCAGCTTCTGGTGTCATTTCTTTAACTAATTCCTGATAAAGTTCATCAAATGAAATTTTCCCATCCCCATTTTGATCAATTTTATGGAAAACTTGTTCGAGATGCTTAGAAGAAGTATGGCTTTCAAGCTGAGAAACCATAAAAGTTGTAAAAGCTTCTTTAAGTTTATTAGTTCTTCCAATAGTTCTCATTCTTACAAGAGTATTTTTATATGTTGTTTCATCTAAATGAGCATCGGTATGACGAAGAATCCAAGGATGTGCAAGAGCTTGTGCTGCTGTGAGCCTATATTTTGGGTTTCTTTCAAGAAGTTTATTCATTAAATCCTTGCATTCCTTTGAAACCCCAGCCCAGACACCTTTGCTTAACTCAAACTTTCCTTTTGTGATATTCTTTTCAATCTCTTCATCATCAGCACCAGTAAAAGGTAAAGATCCACATATTAATGCATATAATATTACCCCAACACCCCAAATATCACACTTTTCATCATAATTACCTTTAAATACCTCAGGCGCCATATAATCTAAAGTACCCTCTGATTCAAGTTTATCTTTTTTTAAAGTGGCTATGTTAAAATCTATAAGTTTAACCTTCATTTCTCCATTATTTTCTAAAGTTGCTATCAACAAATTTTCAGGTTTAATATCACGATGTATGATTTTTTGCCCATGTAAGTAATTCAAAGCTGCTAAAAGCTGCTTTGTTATTCTAGCGGACTGTGGCTCAGAGAATTTTTTCACTTTTTGAAGTCTGTCAAAAATATCACCATGCTTACAAAACTCCATCACAATATAATACTTGTCTTGATCTTCAAAATATTCATATACTTTAAGGATATTAGGATGGTCTAAGGATTTCAAAATTTCAACCTCAAAAAATACTGAACGATTATCTATTTCCTCTTGAGGAATACCTTCTTTTAAGAGAACTTTCACTGCACGGAGATCTTGGGTTATTTTATGATTGCATAACCATACTTCTCCATATGCTCCAGAGCCTAGAGGCTTTTCGTGCAGTGAATATACTGATGAAAAACCTTGATCGTTCTCTCGGACGAACATCCCTGCACTGAATCTTAGACCGTTTTTAGTTACTATTGGCTGACGGTCTAGATTAGATTGGAAAGGAGATTCTGCAAATTTTGTTTGAACGTTTCCTGCGCAAACACTTCCCATTATATTTATAAAGTATTGAATTTTTCTTTAAGTTTGGAATGATTTTTTAGCAAGAATTGCTGATTAGAGTATTTCAAGTTAGTAGTAGAAATTAATTAATCTATTAGGATTATGTTTTTTAAGCTTACTGAATACAATAAGTGCTTTCTAACACTATATCATTTCGCAATTTCATACAACGATTATCAAAAAGTATCTTCTTAAAATATCTAAAAGTATCTTCCCTTAAACATAAAATTTTATCACAAACTCTTAAAAGCAAGCACAACTCCAAAAAATCATAAAATATTTAACCAAAGTATCTCATAATTTATAAAAGTATCCAAACCATTTAAATGCTAATTTGTAAACTTTATCACCAAAACCCATCTATATCTATTTATTTAAGAAGAGCCATCTCTTCGGATTCGATTATAGAAGAATGAGTAGTGTTTAAAGCATCTAATTCTTCTTGAATTTCAACACTTTCAGTAGTACTAACAGCTTGAAGTACAGTCCTCACACTAACTCTATGTAGTGCTCTGCATTTAATATTCCCGTATTGTTTTACCATGGGGCCAGACTGAATAGGTTCAAACACAGAGCGTAGATCATCCTTGGCGCTTTCCAACAAAAATTTAGTGTTTAATCTTAAGCCTCTAATAGCTCTCCTAACAGGAAAATGGTCAGCTTTGTTGATCATAGCAAAAGTCTCAAGTTTCGCCTGAAGGTAAGTATTAGGTTGCACTTTCCTGTATTTTCTTATCAAAACCCTAGGTCTAACACCTAGTAAATAGGCAAAAGCTCGGCCTACTGAAGATAAAGCCATTGTTATTCTCATATTATATATTTCAAAACATAAACACCATCAAAATACTATAAAAAATCTTTCATATATTAAATTGATTTAATTAATCTCAACAAATGTATTTATCTGCTTATAACAGATTTTCTGTTCATATATAGCGGCTTTAGGCAAAGTGATATTCCCGACAGAAAGATTTTGGGTTTTTTTAATCGAATAACCCTAGAATTCAATACCCAAAATGCGGTCGAATTTTTGCTTAGAATTTTTTTATTAGTCGACCTAGATATAGTATAAGGATTTAGATTTGTTGATCCCAGCTTTAAACATGATGGTTTTNCGACAGAAAGATTTTGGGTTTTTTTAATCGAATAACCCTAGAATTCATTACCCAAAATGCGGTAGAATTTTTCTATTAGTCGACCTAGATATAGGGTATAAGGATTCAGATTTGTTGATCCCAGCTTTAAACATGATGGTTTTCATTTCTGTTATTGCTTGGTTTAGTTTGTAAATGCTATTTTTATCTATTGATGCATGTTTGACTTTAATTTTAGCAACTTAACTTGTATTATAGTAAAAATTATGTCTAAAGATTCGTGGAATTTGTGGAATCTAGTCCGGCCATCAAGAAAATGTTTTTTATATTTTTAAACTCTTTTAAATATCTCAATGGCTGCTTTGCAGTGATAAAAAAATACAGAAGGAATAAAAATAGCTATTGCTGTTGATGCATAAAATGCAAGTGTGTCTTTGTGCAATTTTATTAAATAAATCATTTGACCTATTATTAAAGCTCTGGGTAATATTTTTACTGTATGTAACTGTCTTCTGACAATTTTCTAACATTCATTAATGATGGAGATTTCGCTAATGATTTACATAACTTGCATTCTATCTTTAAATATTAAGATTTCTTTAGCTTGCTTACCTTTATAAAAATTCTAGTAAAGGAAATTTAATTGATGTTGGATATTAGTTTGGTTAACACCACTTTATTTCGTTTTTAAATTGCTGGAAGTGACTGTAAAAAAAATCCATTTCATTTTTCTTGTCTGTGACAGTTTTTTGAATCAGTTATGTAGTCTTCTTTTTTTTTAATAAGATCAGCAAGTGGCAAGAGATTTTTGAAATACCAAAAGCACTTCTAAGTTTTGAATTTTCTAATGCCAGTTCGCCAAACAAAAAACCTACTGTAAATGTCATAACTTAAGTATAAATTATCTATGGTTTTTCACTTTGCGGTAATTCAATGCCCACAAGTCCTGATAAAAAATATAGAATTTTGTGCCGATTTCCTCATGACAAAAAATATAAATTATGGGTCAAAATATTCGTAAAGCAAATGCCACTAGCAAGTTAAATTATTTTTGACCTTGTTTTTGAGTCAAATCCTTAAAAATCTTTAATTCTTTTCTAAAATCAATAAGAATGCATACATCGTTAAGCTGTCATTGATCTCCATACATCTTTCAATATCTCTATTTTTTGCATTAATCACAGAATTCATTTAATTTTATAATTATTTAGCATGTTGTGATAATGGAAAATAAGGTTTTCAGAAAATGCTTATAAGCTAAAATAATTTGAGGATAATTCAAAAAGATACCTGAAGTAATAATGTTTATAAAGAATAATAATGGGTTGTTGCCCTTCAAAAAAAGCCACAGAAAATGTTATTAGTGTTGAAAGCATAGGCCAAGTAGGTTTGGGAACTTTTAATTTGGTGCATGCCAATGAGAAAAAATTTCTTGATCAGTATAAAGTTGAGCATTCACTTGGGACTGGATCATATGGGGAAGTTCGCAAAGTTTTACATAAAGTTACTGGACAAGAGAGAGCGGTGAAACTGTTTATTAAGTCTTTGGATGACTCGCAGTCATACATGAAAGTTAAAAGTGAAATACAAATTTTAAAAACCTTGCACCACCCATGCATAATTAAAATGTTCGAATATTTTGAAGATGAAAAACGTTTATATATAGTTCTTGAAAAATGTAACGGAGGAGAACTTTTTGATATGATCTCCGAAAAAAGTAACCTTACTGAAAACACAGCAGCTATAATCTGCAAGCAAATGTTTTCAGCAGTAGCCTATATGCATCAAAATAATATAATCCACAGAGACATAAAGCCAGAAAACATAATGCTTGAAGAGTTCGAAGATGATCTCAACATAAAAATAATCGACTTTGGCACAGCTATAAAAATCTCAGGACAAGCTCGTTTAATCGAATTAGTAGGGTCGCCTTTTTATATTGCCCCAGAAGTTGTTGCTGGGAATTACTCATATGAATGCGATATGTGGAGCTGTGGGGTTATTTTATATATATTACTCAGTGGTTATCCTCCTTTTGATGCAAAAAGTTCAGCTGAAATATTAAAAAAAATCCGTTTGGGAAAATATAGTTTTGATAAACCTATATGGGAAAGTGTGTCTAATGATGCTAAAAACCTTATTTCAAAGCTTTTATGCCCTGCTGAAAAAAGAATGAATGCTAGTCAAGCTTTGTGCCATCCTTGGATAAAATCACTTGGGATATACCCGAAACCACAAAAAACACAACTAGATGACTTGAAAAATAATTTGAAAGGTTTTTATAACAGGAATAAATTGCATAACGCTATTAGTGCATTTATTAGCAGCCAGATTATTTCTAGTAAAGAAACTAAAGAACTTAGAAATCTTTTTAAAAGCTTGGATACTAATGGTGATGGAAGACTAAGCAAAGAAGAATTACTTAATGGTTTTGATGATAATCATGAACTTATAACTGAAATTATGCTTACAGTTGATGCTGATAAAAATGGGTATATTGACTTAGATGAGTTTCTAGTTGCCGCTGTAAATCAAACAACTTTATTAAGTAGAGAAAACATGAAAAAAGCTTTTGATATGTTTGATTTAGATGGTAATGGGACAATATCTTATGATGAACTACAAACTGTATTAGGTGTTGGGACAAATACTGGGAAAAGTATCTGGATGGAAATCATGAAAAAAAAGAAAAATGGACAGGAACTTAGTTTTCAAGAATTTTGCGAAATACTGATTTCATTAGTAGAATAATTCAATATAAATCTTAGATGTTGTTATATATAAGAAATAAATAATAATAGGATTTTAGTATCATGGTAAAAAATGCTAACTATAAAAATGACGAGCAGAACTTATGAATCAGGAAAGAATAACTGCACAGAAGTTCTTGAAATATTAGATCCTGATGCTACTGGGTATATAGATATAGAAGAAATGGTAGTATTTATATAGAAACCATTAGTTGCAAAACTGCCTCAAGAATTACAAGATCCTATATCAGAGTTACTAAGGAATTATGTTTTCGAGAGCCATTCTTTCAGGATTTCTTGTGACCAGTTCCTTCAGCTTTATATGAACAAACTTGAAAGAAAAGATTCTTTTACATCAACTCCTTCACGTAGAAAAAGCCTTGCAGATAGTTTTTTTAGGTCAAGCACCTCAAGTTTTTGGCCTTCAAGATCAACAACCATGCATGAAAGCCCAAAGAAATCCAAAAGGCTTCGAAGTTTTTCTCCAAAAAAACTAAACAGTTATAAAGAACTTTATCAAAGAAAAAAGTCTGTTGAAAGTGAAACTTGGAAAAAAAGCACAAAGCTTTTTGATAAAATAGACAGCAGAATGCAAACTTTCAACATGTTTACTGAAAAAAGTGCGAATTTTTCTATAGATAAATCCACCAATCGAGATTATAAGTTTAAATACTCGAACTTTAATGAATTGGTGAAGATAAGACAAAAGCATTTAGCTCTGTGTAATAAATACCAGAAATAATTATTTTTAGTGATTGATAATTGGTAATTGATGTGAAAAGCTCGTAATAATTTGCTATAGAATAAGTTTTTATGTATTTTTATGATTTATTAATATTGTATATCCCATGGATCTTAAAAAGGTATAAAGTTGCAGATATTAATGCAATATATGCTTTAACTAAATTTTCAGCATATCAAGTATGCATTATTATTTTAGAATTTTGTATGGGAATGTTTATCTTCAGCTATTAAAGAAATATATTTTCTTGGGAATCTCACTGAGAAGCCCAAGACCAATAATAAAAGAAAACTATGAAGTAAAAAATACAAATTTCTATGAAAAAATGATTCAAAAATCAGAATCTCCAATAATAAAAAGTATATCACCTCTAAAAAAACTTAAAAGTCCTTAAACTCATTTCTTTTACTATAAAAAATAACACTTCAAGCATTCCATCATAAAAATCCTAACAAATATATACATTTGCTATATCCATCTACAAAAACTAATTATTATAAATCAGAAACTAAAAACAAAGAAAACTCAAGGGAAAATTTCCTATTGGGAATACACTTAAAGCTTATGAAGAAGGGTGTAAAAAAAGTGAAAGCACTAAAAGCTTAAAAAATATATTGGCCGTAACTGATTTATAGCAAATAGTATGTAAAATAAATTAGATTTCAGAAAGGCTAAGTGAAATAAATAAGTTTAATAGGGATATTATGAAGAAGTTGCATAAAGAAATTAAATCTTTAAGGAACACTTATGAATCAGAAGAAAAAAACAAGGTTATTTATGATTATATGAAGAACTTTATGTTGGAGAATCAGCATAAGTTTAAGAATAAAAATAAGTCTTAGCAAAATTTGAAAGAGTATTTTGCATTTTGATTAGGAATTGCTTTTATAAAGTAATATGGTATGATTTTTTTTTAAATACTTTATATTTGTTTGTTTGGATTTTTTCTTTATAAAAAGATCGTGAAGTTTGATTTTTTAAAATTATGAGTCTGCAGATGAGTTTTTATTGAAGAATTTGAATTTATGATAATAATATTAAGTATATAATATAGCATTAAATATTTTTCAAAACTATTAAAATGAAGGATAGTTATATTAAATACATATACGTTTAAAGATTATATGCTTGGTTTAAATGAGATTTGATATAATTTTATAGTATCTTTTAATGCATTTTGCATTTTAATAACAAAGCTTAATTATAAATTTATGTGTCTAGGAAAATATTTTTTTATCAATACATAAAAATACAGAAATAATTTTATATTCAAAGCTCTTATATACCCTACTATATGACTTTTATATATTTATAATTATTCATATAAGCCTCAGTTCTAATTTCACAATGCATCTAGTTCTTACTAGCATTTAACACCTATACAATTTTTTAAGAATTCAATTACAAATTAGATTTTCTTATCACTCTTTTCAACCTTAATAAACCCTAACTATTCAATACCCTAAAACCTTATATAAATCTCTCAATATCTCCATCTTCTTAATTATCATCTTATAATCTTCATTACCAATATTCCAATCGTCTAATCTCTCACCTAATAAGCTTTAATCTTTATCTAATCAGATAAATCTTATATTTCACATTCTATTCACATTTATTTATATTATTTATGTTTACAAAGCATTAGTTTCAAGCCAATCCTCTCTTTGCTCCCCTGTACCTACCTCAGACATTTATTAGCATAATATGCCTATCCTAAATACGCTGTTCCTGCACGCTCTTTAGCCTCCTCTTCACTAACATACTTTGCATGTTCTTCCTCAGACAAATAGTAGTTATAATTCGGAGGCTCATAAAGCCATTTATGCCTTAAAAGTACCTCTGCTGTGCTTCTCCTATCAGGCTGAAACACTAGCATGCCTTTTATAAAATCACAGATCCCTTCAGCTTCTGACGGGTTTATTCTATGTTTCTGTATAAGAATATCTTTTATATGCCAAATCCGCAAGACTGGGATATTCCTTAGTTTGTTTCTCCGAGTAAAATACTTGTCAAACTTCTTCCCTGTCTTAGCCCATTCTATAGGAAAATGCCCTAGTGCTTCCCACATCTGAGCTAAATGATCGCTATTTTTCCCAAAGTCTTCTCCTGATGTTGGGTCAAACAAAAACTCTCCAGTGATAAGTTCAATCAGCATACAAGCAAAGGACCATATATCCGCGCTAAAACCATACTTTATGCCCAGTATGATTTCAGGAGCCCTATACTGTCGAGTCTGTATCACTGATGAAAAGTGTTTTTTTCCCCAACAAGCGTTTCCCAAGTCTGCGATTTTTACTGTCAAATTCTCCCTTAGCCTCGGTTTCCATGTCTCTTCATCAGCCGGCCTATCAAAATTCCAAGACTTCCTCCTTCTATTAACAGTTGACGTCTCATCTTGACTATCCCCAGAATGCACACTTTTACTTCTATGTTGTGAATCACTTTCAATCTCATCACCAACTGGTCTTTTCGAATACCTTCTACGTTTAACCACTTTATTAATCCCATTTATTGAATATCGTCCCAATTCAACAGAAGCTTCTTCAGTAGCATTAACCCCTGAATCATCAAAAGGGAATTTATTAGTAAGCCTCCCTGTTAAAACAAGTTCTTGTATTTGAGCATGAGTTAACTGAAGTAATATATTTTCAGGCTTAATATCAGTGTGAATAATTCCACATACTCTATGAAGGTAATCTAAGCCTATTAAGATTTGTCTGGCTATTGTTCTTACAAGGGGTATAGGGATACCTTTATAGTCATAAAGTTTGATTATTTCTAATAGGTTTACACCTAAAAGCTCAAAAATCATACAGACATGCTTACCATATGGACCTTTGTGGACGAAATGGGAATAGAGTTGGACTACAAAACCAGTTTTTAAGGATGCAGGCAAACCATAGTCTTCTAAAGCTCTATGCCATTTTAGGTCGTCATAGCTCTTAGATATTTTAGTTAAAATTTGGATCTCGTCCATTGCTGCTTCTGTATAGTGGAAGTTGCTTTTCTGGATTTTTAGAGCGACGTAGCTATTTGTCACGTTGTCTCTGGCAAGCCAAACTGTAGAAAATTGCCCCCAACCAAGTTTTTGTATTACTGTGTACCTGTTTAAGTATCTTTCTCCTATTTGCACAGGATGATATCCCCCAATTTTATACTCAGATGGATCTTCCTCTTCATCATCCTCAAGAGAGATAATTGAGTTTGAATTTTTTAGACTCATATTTTATTATCTTACTAACTAATTTTAATCCTTGCGTTCTGTATATTAATTACTTGGCACTGCAAAAATAGGTATTTCAAGCGTTTCAGTAATTTCCTTTGACGCGAAGTATACTAAATGAGCGTAGCTTAAAAAAGCTGCAATAATCAAAACAACTAAAAATGAGTACTCATCAATTATAGGTAAACCCCAGGCATGAAGAGAACTATTAAAAATAAGCAAAGAAAGGATTGTGAAATTCGGCCAGTTAAGAGGAGTATAATCAATGTCCATCACATGAGCTATTTGCAAGTATCCAATTTCCCTAGCGAAACAGAATCCCAGACAAAGCATTAGTTCTTTAGGAGCTGTGACAGCTATGGAACTAGGGGAGAAATATACCAAACTAGCATAGCAAAAAATGTAGTACCAAAACCCCATCCCATGAAGGAGAGCATGGAATTTACGCTTGGAATTTTTAATAACCATACAAACACTGTATACAGATTACTTATAGAAAGCTATAGAAACTGTACTCACTATCATAACAATCAAAAGCAAAGTTCTATATGAATAGCCCATATATTCACCACGGATAATAAACTCAGGAGTGGCAATGTAAAATGCAAACATAAGTATCCCTAATAGCAAACACCCATCAGAAGCGGCGCTAATAAAAGGGAAATTCATGCTTCCAGTATAAGTTTCTTCCCAAGTTGTATAATAAAAAGGTAAACTTCCTACAAACCAAATGTAAATCGCTATATCTGGTCCTATCATGATATTAGCGAAATAACTTGTTGTGATTGTGACGTTCAAAGCATCGACCTGGTGATCAAACATAAGCCCTAAAGGACTTGAAGATTTGGTCCTTCGAGCTTGTTTGCCATCAATGTTGTCAAGAATAAGCCAAGCCATATACAAGCATGTGCAGATTATCATTGTATTATCAGGAATACGACAGTCAAATTCCATGCCACAGTGATATACTGTAAGCAAGTACATCAACACACAAGCAAAATGCCCAAGAAGAGTGATCTAAGTTATTTTTTACAATATTCGCCCTATGTTATCATTACGAAATCCACAGAGGAATGAACTGGACGAGATAATTCGCAAGTGGAGACAGAAAATAGACGTATGAGATTGACATATCACTGCCTAAGAACTTGTATTCACGAAGCTTTTTCGAGTCAGCAAAGTACTTAAACACCATTTATATGGCTTAGTTTTTTCCTTAGTAGGATTTAACCTTGATTTTGATAAACTTAGTATGATTAAAATTTTACCTGGTGTTGAGGGTTTATTAGATTTAACTATATTTATAATGGGTTTTGTGCTATTATGAGAAGAGGGTAAGAGTTTAGAAAAATTTGATATGATTGAGTAAAAGGGCTTTTTTGGAGGAAAATGAGAAAGATTGAGTTGAAATTTAAAATTAAAGAGTGTGAGATAGAATTAAGAATATGTTGTGGGATCTTAGGAATGATTAGTATAATTAAAATTTCATGTGCTTTATTGAGATAATATGATTTGTGGGTTATTATTAACTGAATTTATAGTTGAAGAAATTTTATCNGATTAAGAATATGTTGTGGGATGTTAAGAATGATTAGTATAATTAAAATTTCATGTGCTTTATTGAGATAATATGATTTGTGGGTTATTATTAACTGAATTTATAGTTGAAGAAATTTTATCGGCAGATGCTTTTTTTGTAATACTTATAGGATGCTATATTATAAGGATAGTATTAGGTATTTATTATGTTACACGTGTTCGTTTATAATAAATTGATATATATGGCTTAAGAAATATGTTATATAAGTTATGTATAAGTTATATATATGAAAGAGATTCAATTTTTGGTAAAGGTTTATGTTTTGGCTATTAGTTTTTGCTTATACATGCTAGGAAAACTTTGATTACCTGAGTATAAAATATAGCCTGTATATGCTCAGTAATATACAACCAGCTTCAGATTATTTTAATACTAATGCTTTTATCATATGAAAAATTCTTTATATTTGACTATTAAGCCCACATTTTTATGCACTTATATCATTTTAAGATAAAATATTTTTTGGCTATCATTTTTTTAAATGCAATTCTTGCTTGGCTCTTTATTTTACCTTAAGGCTTTGTTGAATTCGAATATTATCATGCTACTTTTAACTCATTTAGTTTGCTTTTAGATATTTTTAATTCAAATCTAAATATAGTACACTTAAAACATTATAACATTTTAATATAAAGTTAAGGTAAGGTAAGGTAAGAGATAATTAAGTTTGTGGGGTTATAACTTCGTCCGGTCTAGGCTTGAGATTCCTACAACTTCTTTCTTTCAGCTGATTCGTGATGATGTACCACTCTTTGTCTTAATAACATCCTTGACTAACTAAACCTCACAAACCTTGCCAAACTTCACCAAAAACCCAAAAAATATCCTCTAAATCCTACATTATACATATAAAATGTCCATATTTCAACTATTTTTCACAACATCATTACTAGCCACAACCCAAGCTTGCAATGAATACTGTTGGACCGCTTGCAGTGTGCTTAATGGTAAAGACTCATGCTTCAAAGCTTGTGAATGCGACATCCCACATACATTCCCTCTAATCCCAGACTCATTC
>MPUH01001081.1:0-24551 GCA_001970955.1 Stentor coeruleus
AACTATAAAAATAATTTCTGAAAACATAACTAAAACCATCATTGCCTGCTTGCATAACTCATTAATATCCTTAAATATTTGTAGGATTTAAAAGTATTAAACTTACAGAGTAATTTTTAATTAATATAAAAAAACTCCGAGGCCGGGAATTGAACCCGGGTCTCCTGCGTGACAGGCAGGAATACTTACCACTATACTACCTCGGATATTTTCAATCGATTTTCTTCCCTTTTATACTAATTCTCATTCTAAATCAAAATCATATGCAATTTCCTTCTTTCAACAAAAAATGGTATTACAAAAATCATCATAAATTCAATATACATATTTATCATATATCAATCAAGATTTACATATAAAATAATCATAAATACTATATAATAAAGACTGTATTCTGGATATATTTTATTATCTAAAAGATAGAGCATTTCTTGCCAGCTATTGTAGGAAAGCCAGAGCACATTCCACAACCAATCTCTTGCTTTTCATTTTCAACTGAAATCCCATTTGATAATCGATGGAAGCCCATTGGAGAGTCTTCTAAATTGTCATTAATAGCTAAGTCAGCTTCACTATCTTTAAGATTATCAGTATCTTTACTTTGTGCTATTTCACTAGCATTTTCAATATTTTTCTGTTTTTCAAGTTTTTTTTCTTTTTTTCTCATTTCTTTTCTATGCTCTCTAAGCTTTTTCCTTTCGATTTTAGCTTGCTTTTGTTTTTCTATTTCCTCTTCTGCTTCAGTTAATTTGTGTTCTTCTTCCTTGTTTTCTGCTTCCTGCACTTTTGTTTTTGTATTTTTTTCTAATATTATTTCTTCTTGATCTAAGTCTTCAATTTGTGCTAATTCTTCTTTTCTGATTCTTCTTCTAGACTTCTTTTTTTTATTCCCTTTAGAATCCTGGCTTACTCCTGATTCTGAGGGCTGGATTTTCTCATTTATGCTTATTGATCGTCTAAGATATTGAGGTTCATTATCGCTTGGAACAAGTATTTGTGACTCAAAACTTTTATTTTTGCATTCCTCAACAACAGGCACTGGTAATCCATCAAGTGTATAAGGTGCAGCAGGCATAATAGGCGGCCAGTACACACTGGTATTAGGAGCTTTTCCCCCATATTTTTCTTCAACCTGATAAGGATTGCAATGTGTAAACAGTTCATCAGGGACTTGTTTATTTAAAATCTTTACCTTTTCAATAAGAACATCATCAAGAAAAGGTTTTATACACGTCCATGTATAATACACCGCTTTTGAAGGGTTTACAACATAGTTAATGCCAAGCCTACATCTAAAGTTATCAGTAAGGACATTCATTACTTGTTTAATAGCTGAAAGGCTCAGATCACCAAAGCCATGCTTTTCAAAGTCACTAATAACAACCCAATTCTCTACTTTTCCAGGTAAGAGCATATTTTCAATCATATAGCTTAGGATAAAAGATAGCATACAAACATGATCTTGAACACTATACTGAGTAATTATTACTTTTTTAAAGTCGAAACGATTAAAATTCAGTATCATAATCGGCCGAAAATGCACATCTCTTCCATGAATGTATAGACAGCCACTTTTCTATATAAGACATACAAGCAAATGTTCGATTCTTGGAAATAATGAAAGATAACCGTTTGGCATCAAGGTTTTATGCCATGCAATATACTTAGTTAAACCCTCACGAGCTACTCTTGTCTTCCAACCTGTACCATAACAGAACCTTAGAACATCATTTCTTGTCCAGTTTGGGTGTAAAGCATAAGGGTCGATTTTGAATTTTACTAGTTCAGCCTCCAATCTTGTGAGTTTTTCGTTTTCAAACTCAGACAATTTTTGGTCTCGGAATATAAACCTTTGGGCATTCTTGCCCTTTCCATGGAAAATAATGAATGGCGCAGGCTCGTAGTCATTAGCTGTCGGGGGTACTCTTACATGTATAGGGATCAGGTCATGTGACATATTATATTAAGGTTATCAGATTATAATTTTACGAAAGGCTGAGGTTAGGAGATTTGAAGTATGTAAAATTTGTAGAGAAATGATGTTTTTTATTTTGGAAGAAGATGGTTTTCAGGTTTTAAGATGTGGTTTGAAAGGTTTTGGGAGGAATTAGAGGATTTGGAGAGTTTTTGATGATGATTAGGGGTTTATGGATTAAGGCCGATTTAGGGAAAATGCTAAAGAAGGAAGGGTTTTTAGGCTTGGATGGGTTGTTTAGGATAGGCTTTTAAATTTTTAGTTTTTATGGTATATGAATATTAGGTTTGATTGAGATTAAGGCTATTTGTAGTTAATTATGATTGAAAAATCATCAAAAATGTGCATATGGAAGACGCCTAAAATAAGATTTGAACATGAGTAGCTTGTTTAAATTTTTTATTTATTGGTTTAAAATGCAAATATGGAAATCCAAGGGAAAATATTACTAGGATAAAGTTTAAGTAAATTTAAATACTCAAAGAACCCTAAAAAAAACATTTTATGTAACATACTGCTTTTGATCATAAATTTTATTTTTTCTGTTTTCCGCGGCAGGATACTTATTCATTTTAGAAATTCATATAACTGATGTAAGACAATCTATAACAATAATGCATCTAAGTTTATAATAAGAAAATTAAACAAGAATTTAGATAAAAGCGAATAAAAAGCTTATTAGTATCACAAGCAAATTGCACTGATAATTCTAGCTAAAAACTTTGCCTATAAACTTGAAGAATAATACTATAACTATATAAAATATTTAGAATTACAATATTTTTATTTGAAGACTGATAACAATTTATATTGAATGATTAAATGATTGAATTAGCAACCTTAACAACAGTAAAACACTAAAAAATAAAAGCATGATATATACAAAGAGATAATTCTCAAACTGATTAAAAAGCACTTTTATCAGTCTTTAGTTAATATAATATAAAAGTTTTAAATAATTTTCACAATCACAGCATTTTATTCTTATAATTAGAACTAGAGGCTATTTTTTTAATTATTACTTGGCAATATGTTTGAATCGAAACTTTTAAAAGCCCGATGATTTCCAAAATCTCGCAAACTTTTCAACTCTTTCGAGTCTTTTAATTCTTTCAAACTTTTTAAATCGTTGAAATTTTTCAGATCTTTTAAACTTTTTAAATCTTTCATACTTTTTAAATCTTTGGTTTTATTTTTTGTTATATTTAAAATCATTCTTTTTTTTAACAAACTTGCTTCTTGATCTGATTTGATTAAAATAGACCCTCTTAATTTTTTAGTTTTTTCTGAAGTAATAGATTGGGATTTAGGAAATAAGCTTCTTAATTTTTTTTTCTTATTGATATTAGATTCGAACTCTCCCTCAGATTTTTCTATATTGAATTTATATTCTTCATTGATTTTTTTAATTAACATCTCATCATAATGCCCCATGCAAGCATCGAATTCTTTTTGATTGAGCATAAGGCACATAGATCTTTCTAAAGCTACAGCCCTAGTCTTCCTATTTTCCTTATTCAACATTTCCCACTCTCCAAAATACTCCCCTTCCTTAATCATTTTTAATGGATGTGCATATTTACTCTTAACCTTTCTAATATTCCACATATGCGATCCAATAGGCCATTTATTAGTATTTTCAACATCAATATAAATCTGAATCTCAACTTTTCCAGTCTTAACAATAAAAAAACTATGACTTGAATGGCCACTTTCATATATAACTTCATCTTTATGAAAAGTAGACGATGCACACGAATTAAGGATATTCTGCATTTTCAAGTACCCTAAACTTGAGAAAAACGGTATGTTTATCAAGATTTTCATGTTGTTTTGCTTTTCCAAATTTTCATAACTAAACAGTGTGCGTTTATAATCCAAATCAGTCAAGGTAAAAAGCACTACATCAGTCTCAGCAACAGCATCTGCAGCCCTTGCCGTCTCTTTATCTAAAGCAAGTTCTCCAAAATACCCTCCTTCTTCATAATGAGCTACTCGATCTTTTCCAATATAAATACCTACAATACCTTTATAAACCATATACAATCGATCTCCAATAGTATCTTGTTTAAAAACTGTATATATATTACCAATTTCTCCTTTTTTCAACTGTAAACAGTGTAAACTGTCTGAAAGATCACGGACAATGAATTGTGATAAGGTTTTAAAAAACTTTGCATTACTCACCCATTGATAAAGGGCCGCTTTCTCGTTTTCATTACGATAAAGTGAATGTTTTGATACAATACGTGTGAGATTTGACACTTCTTCATTAATTTCACTAAGCTTTTTTTGGAAGTCTTCACGAGCTGTCAACCATTGTGGGAATATATTTCCAGGGCTTTCAATGGATTGAGAGATTTTTTTGGTATTGTGCTTTACAGGGGATTTTTGTGAGATGCTTTTTGGTTGTGAAGGATCAAATATTGAAATAATTTCTGAGTTTGTTCGAACTCTTTTGTGCAAAGAGGAAAGATTCGTGTTTTTTGATATGATTGAAAATGATTTTTGGATCATTGACCCTTTGCGGAGATTTAGGATTTCAGATTCATGCACTTTTCCAGGGACTCTGGTTAGGGAGATTGATTTCCTTATTGAGGAGTTGATATACATTTTTATAAGTAAATTGCTATGATAAAGTGAGAATGCATTGCTTTAAAAAAGAGAGTATAAATTGTGTGATAGGATTTTAAGGATATATGAGAGTTTTGTATGTGAATTAGGATAGAGAATATTGATTTATAGGAATTAAAGGAAGTCATTTTTTTTTAATTTTTTATTTTGTTAAGAGATCGATGTTTTTTCTATGAAAAAAGTATTTTATGTTAAGAGAATATTTTTATTTTGGATTTTGAAAGTAAATGAGGTTTTGTAATACTTTATTATAAGTTTGATATTTTGTGAGAATAGATAATGATAGTTTTAATGAAAAAATTTAAGTAATTTTATTAAACTGCTTAAGCTATAGTTAGTCTTTGATATGATGAATAAGTATTTATTACCTTGAAAAAATATGTAATTTTGTTTCTAAAATAATTATACAAGAGAAAAATGACCCCCAATTTATTTAGATACTTTTTTATAGATTCATTTTAGAATATCAATGAAATTTTGAATTTCTGAGTCAATATAACTATCCGATTTTATTGAAGATATCACCACTCTACCTCAAAAGTCTAAAGCATTTTTTAATCCCCAAAACTCATATATTTATCTAATATTCAGTCTTATTACCATAAAATCCATATTCATTCAAATGAGCGCCTATATGTCTATTCGCTGGCCTTGAGATATTCGGACTAGACGGTGACGAGCTTTTCGACCTGCTTTTCGATTTGCTTTTTGATCCCCTAAACGACACAGTTCTATATGTAAAATTTTTATCATCCTCATTTAAATCTCTAAATTTTCCTTTTCCATTCCATTGACTGGTCCTACCTCTTTTCATGTCTTCATCATAAGGACTAAATCGATATCCATGTCCTCTTCTACTCGGACTAGAACTATTTTCTCCATTTTTCTTACGTTTAGGTGATGTATCAGCACGCTCATTCACTTCACCATTTCTTTGCCTATAAGTTGTCGCCCCTCCTAAGCTTTGATTATCAGTCTCTCCAACACTAGTATAAACATCATCACTACGTCCCATAGCTTGAGATTTAGGTCTGAATCCATCATCATAACAACGTGACTGATCTTCTAAGTCTTTTATTGTTCGGATAAAATGCTCTTTTTGTCTCAAAATAGCATTTTCTCTACGATTATTGTTTTGATTTTTGTTGATATTGTATTTATTATCTGGGTTTTCTTTATAATAGTTTTTATCTTTTTGATTTTCTTTTGATATTTCGTTACGGAGCATTTCTATCTTGTCCTCCATTCTTTTGATTTGCATGTTTTTAGTTTCCCCTAATATGTTGTCTGAAAAATCCCTTTGGATCCGGTCCAGGTCCTGCTTGAGATGCAGGTTTTCCTTGTAAAGTTTCGGGAGTTCGTTTGTTTCAAGGTCTTCAATACGATTTTTTAGTCGTTGGTTTTCCTTTTTGAAATCAGCGAGTTCTTCTTTAATGTAGTTTTTTTCTTTATTCTGAGCTAAATGTTCAGCATTATAATTGTCTTTGAGTTTTAAATGTAAAATCGAGTTTTCCTTTTTCATATTCATGAGCTCTTGTTTTAGTTCGTTAGCATTTTGGTTAGAATATTTTTCGAAATCTTCAAGTCTTTCCCTAAGTCTATCATTAGTCTTTCTTTCTTCTATAAGCCTTTCCTCAGTTGTCTTGTACTTTCTAATCATCTCAGCATTTTCTCTTTCTAAAAATCCTATCCGTTCATGTAAAGCCCTCATAGCCGCAGCATATGCTTTAGAATTCGGATTGCGGAATGGAGAAAACGATGATTTTGGCGAAGAACTTGACTGAAAGTCCTCATTTTTTGCATTGTTTGGATTTTTTGAGTACTTGCTTATTAGGTAGTTTATATCATGATTTTCCATTTATTTCAATATTCACTAGATTATTATAAGATTGTAATCTAACCGTATATTTTGTGCACTAGTTCAGCTACAGCTTTGACCCATTTGTGTGGATCTTCGTTTATAACTTTGAAGTAATATGTTCGCTTTGGGGTTATTATGTGGAAATCAATTTTATTTTTTACTTCTCCACGAAGATCAGGGGAAATAGCGATTTCACCACGAAGCTCACGTCTTGTAGGCTCAAAATATGAGATTCTTGGTTCTTCAGATATCACAACAAGACGTCGTTTGTAAATCCACCCAGCTTTTTTCTTTACTACACCTTCCATGATTATGCGGTGGTTTTTACGAATATCCTTGCTCATCTCATGTTTATAGTCTGGAACAGGAAAAGTGTAGATAGTGTCAATTTCTAGTCCTTGGAAGAAAATATGCGATTTTAAGTCACCAAAGTTGTTAACTCCAAGTCTAATAGTTGGGTCACTCAAAAGCATTGACTGTATCAAATCTACAGCAAAAGGAGGTAAAATACTAGGGAAGTCGATTTGTCCATTTCTAATTTTATCATATGTCATAGGTATAGTAGATGCATGAAAAGGACTTTTACCAACAAGCATATGATAAATTAAACACCCAGCAGCCCAGACTTCTGCAGCTACAGTAGTTTCTCCTTCAAGAGCTTCAGGAGATAAATAATCAGGTGACTCAACCAAAGAAATCCTTCTGTTAATCCTTTCAGTCATACTATAAGCATTTTGGAAATTAGTCAGATGTATATGATAGTCAGGCCCTATAACTAAGTTCGCTGGATTTATTTCTGAATGAACAATTCCTTCACTTCTCAGTGTTTCTAGCATGTAAACAAGTTCTCCAGCATAAAACCGGGCAAGTTCGAAAGGAAATTTTGTAAACCTTTGCATAAACTGCATGAGATTCCCATGAGGGCAGAGTTCTAAGACAAAATATACATTTTCAGAGTCAGAAAAAGTGCAGTGTAAAGGAAGAAAAGGTTGGGTGTTTTTGAAGCTAACTAGTAAATGCTTTTCTTTTACAGTTTTGTTGTATGCCTCTTGATCTAGTAAATGGAATTTTTCAAAAACTTTTAATGCATATTCTTTGTTGTCTTTGATGTTTCTGGTTCTTTCGATGTGTCCATATGGAGTTGAAGCAATGCTACCAAGGAACTCAAAGTCTTTTCTTGAATATTTATCATTAGAAAACACAGTCAGATCCATTATTTATTATGTGGTAAAGTATTATATGGGAAAAAGATTTTTGGTATCTCTAGGTTTAAAATTGTGTGAACTTTTTTAACTTTCGAAGTTTTGTATGATTTAGAATAGAAATTTATACTATAGGAATTAAAATTAGGTTTGAAGATTTAAGGATATGCTCATTTAGATTTACTTCTGAAAATGTATGCACAATATATTTTAAGGCTAAAATTTAATCTATGTAGGCTAAGCTTTGTGTATAAATATCAATAATAAAATATAGCATCTATTAGAACTTATCATCATATAAGTAATAATTTAATCTATTATGTCTTTTATAAACTGAAAAAAACTTAGCATCCCGATTTTATTATCCTAAAAATCAAAAAGCTGAATCTAAATAAAAAATCTACACAAATTCTGCAAGTTCTATACAAAACAGTATCAACACTAAAATACTAAAGTCTAGTATCCTATAAAATCAAATATCTATTAAGCCAAATGATTAAAAATCCCAGTTATTATTTATTCTAAAAAATGCTTATTCATTTATTATTTGCTCTTTCTGACACTGAAAAAGCCTTCTCGAGTTGAAGTTGGTGTTAAATAAGCACTATCTATCTTACTTTTGCTAACTTCATAAAAGTCGTCAATATAATCATGTATATCCCTTGGTCTAGGCAATATTCTTAACGGAGATCCACTAGTAATCCTACTACTTCTGGACGAGCTCATAGCTGATTCTTTGAAACTTACTTTAAAATTAGATGATGCAGTTGGTGATGGAATAGGGGAAAAGTCTTTAAAACTTATTTTCTCCATAGATCTTTGTGCACTTAAAGTTCCTGAACCTTTTGGTCTTAGTCTCGGCCTTCCAGCTCTTTTAATCCTCTTCCAGAAAGTTTCCCATTTTCTATATAATCCTTACACATAAGCTCTAGCCATTTTCCTAGTTTCCATCCTCCTTAATATATGTTTAGCTTTCATTATCCTTATAATAATATTCTGCCTACGCCTTTCAATCATTTCTCTAATACTCATAAAAAAATGCATTTTGTGGTTTCTAAATACCCTTGGTACCGCTTTGTATAATACTCCTAAGATTTTTTTAGCACCTAAAGCATTATTTCCTATTGATTTAACCCTTGTTATAGCAATATTCTTTTGTCTTTTATAGTATTTATTTATAGGGTTTTCAAGTTTGTGTAAGAATTTCAGAGCTTTTCTATGCTGGGTGTGGCTTTTGTGTTCAGATTTTTTTTTAATTGTGTGGAAAGTTGAGAAAAGCTTGAGGAATTTTTTGGTTTCTAATAAACGGAATATGAACCTTAAAGAGTTTTTATAAGCTTGAGTGTCATAAGGGATTGTGTTAGGAGAAGCTTCAATGATAGCTAAAAAAGATATGAGTTTGTTTTTTAAAGCTAAAGTGTTGAGGAAGTCCAGCTTTTGTGTAAATTCCTCGCCTAGTTGAGCAGGTTTCTGGTTTTTCTGTGACCTGAGGGTTTGTTTTTTATGTCCCCGAGCCAATCCTTGGGGTTTTTTAACTTCTTTGTTTTCATTTTCTTCTTTATCTTCATTTTCTTCTTTATCCTCGCTTTCTTCTTTTATGCTCTTAAGTGCATATTCTTTAAGACTTTTATTATGCTTTTGTATCACTCCATGCACAGTTCCAGCTGCTTTGAATTTTTTATTAGACTTACTCTCATTTACTGCTTTAGCCAATTTAAACATCGACAAAATTTTAGCCCGATGATGATTTTTCCCTATATGCTGGATGAGTTTTTCCATATACAATGCAGCTTTTACAGGTGGGCAGGATCTTGGAGATTTCTCAGATCTTAATACTCTATGTTTATTCTGTCTTATCCCTGTATTAAATCTCTCATTACTTTCTTTGCTAATACTTGATGAAGGTTCATTAAGATTATCATCAGAAATCGCTGTACCAAAAGTATCAAATCTTTTCATAGTCTCAGCTGTATTACGACGGCTTTCAATTCTTGTAAAAACATCACTAAATGGGTTTGCTTGAGGATTCTCAGAATAATTACTTAGAGATGGACGTGATAGTTCTGAAGGAGTTGGGCTGTGTTTACGTATTGGATGTCTTTTTTTCCATAGTTCTTTATCTTTTTCATCAAAACTAGGCCTTCGGATTTTTATATCTTCGGATATTAGGATTGCTGATTTGGTTGAGTTCCTTCGCAAATCACTACGACTTGATGAAGGGCTTTTTGAATAGTAGAAGAGAGGGTCGAAGCCGTTTTTTTNCACATCTTCGGATATTAGGATTGCTGATTTGGTTGAGTTCCTTCGGAAATCACTACGACTTGATGAAGGGCTTTTTGAATAGTAGAAGAGAGGGTCGAAGCCGTTTTTTTGGATTTTTTTTAAGAGGATTTGGATGAGGTTTTTTATTGCTGATAGTTTGTGGCCTTCTTTGAATAAAGATTGTCTGAATTTATTAAAGTACTTTGTTAGGTTTTTAGTAAAAGTTTTGAGGGCAGATTTCAAAATGTGCTTTTTTAGAGTGATTGAAGTGGCTTTGGATTGATTTTTTAGGGATTGTTCACTTGTATTCTTACTTTCGACTGGAAGAGGTGAAATACTTCTGTTTCTAACAATTGTTTTCTTGGTATATCTAGTTGTTTTATGGACAATATCCCCGTGCTTAGAAACATTAGGTGCTTCTTGGATAAAAGCTTCAGTTCTTTCAATTGATTTCCTTGGTTGTTTGAAATTCACAGGACTTTTGCTCCTGTATTTGTCATTCAGTAAGTCTTGCATTACCCCGAATGCCCATCTCATTAATAAATCAGTCTTACTTCCAACACATCTCTTAAGTGTTAAGACTAGAATAGAAGACATAGGTTGATTTGCCATATCCTGCATATCAAATATATGTCAAAATCTGAATAGAATTTGTGGATAGAGGAAATTGATTAAGTGAAATTTTGTTGGGAGATAAAAAAGATTTTAATAAATCAGCTAAAAACTATTTAAACAGATTAGTAATATTGAATATCAGAATTATAGATGAAATAGGCATTTTGAATAAAAAATTAACACAGAGATTATTTTTAATGGAGAAAAAATTGGAAGAGTTGTCGCTTGATTGAAATATAAGTTGCATTATTAATAAGCGTAATATTATGAAAAATAACTTCAAGAAAAGCTATAAATCATAATATAATTAGCAAGGGCTGGACAATAGTCAAGCGATAATTCCTAACTAATACTAATAAATCATAATACATGCAGAAATACACTTTAAAAAAGGTGATTGAAGCAAAAATATTATACCTTAAGCATTGATAAACTAAAGAATTAATAAATACTTAAATCTTATCAAGTAAATTATTTGATAATAGATGCTGATTATATAAACTACTTTTATAAGATTTATACTATGAGAATTCAGACCAATAAAAAAATTTAGCTTGATTTTTTATTTTTTTCTAGTGAGGCTTCTACGCTTTGAACTTTGCTTAAGTCACTCAAGACAAGCTTTCTTAAATCCGCAATGCTGGCTCTTTGCATTTCCATCACAGCGACTATATCGTCTAGTTTTTCTTGAGGTACACTAATGCTTTTTATTTCATTCATATTAGAAGGGTCTAGCTTATCGATTTTATTTTTAATCTCAAGTTTCTTTTTAATCTGATCCTGCTTAGCAACAATCCTCATTTCCAACCCTGAATCTTTAATCAAAGCATTTCTACTCTCCAAATATCTTTCCAACTTATACCTAGTCATGCACAGTTTTTCCATAAGCCTACTCTGCCCTTCAGTAATCTGTCTGATTCTTTCAGGATATTTTATATAAAAATCATTTTGTATATCTTGTAAGCTAGATTCACAAATATCAAATTTTTCTAAATAAAATTCGATTGTATTTGAGTCAGATCTCAATCTTTCATAAAGCTTTTCACATGAATTTATCTGCCAAGGGTAAAGTCTATTTGGGTCAGGGTTTTTATTAAGAGCTTCTAAATGAAGTGCAGGATCCATCATGATTGATTCACCTTTATCGTTTATCTGATTACGATTATTTTGAAGTGCACGAACATCAGCACCGCGAGAGGCAAAGTTGTAGAGCATTGCTTTAAACTTGTTGTTTGGATTACCTTCAGTCATTAGACTGGCAATTTGAACAAGTTCTGCATGTAGCTCGGCTTCTGGGTTATTCATTTGCATTTTTATATGCTGTGGAATTTAGATTAGGATTTTAAGGTTTTAGATTTGAATGTGATATGGAAAACTAAGCATTTTTTGAAGAGGATTTTGTTGGAACTATTGTGAATATTATTATAAGTTTTTGAGATTTATGGAAATTCAGCACTGAAAAGTATTTAATCTTTGAAAACTGACTGAAGATGAAATTTGATGTTAAATTTTAATTGTCTTCATTCAATATACCTTTAACCAAATATAGGCTCTTAATTATATTATAAAAATTAATTATTATGCTATATTTTATTACTTAGCAAATGCTTAATATTTTTTGTCTACATAAAATCAATTTATATAATTCATTTAAAGAATATCTTTAATAGCTAGACAGCTTGAATAGTTGGCTTTAACTTTTGACATATAATGATATATAGATTTTAGCATCCTTTATTTGTCCCCCAAAAATTCATTTTAATTCCTTAAATTTCTCTATTCATTCTTTACCAACCTATTGAAAACCTAGTTTCCACAGCCGATTTCAGTTTCAGTACTTGGATAATTACTTGATTTGATGAAAAAAATACTATTCCCAAATCTTTTAAGTTAAGAGTTTACAAGAATCTCGTTGGCTGTAAGTCTCCCTTCCGTGTTCAAAACGAGCATTTTCATAATAGACTCTTTATGCTAAAGGGGCACAAAGTTAAGATTCTGCAACGCCCTCAAGCATTTTCTTGTGGCACTCTTTATCAAAAAAAAAACTCGCATAGCATTCCAAAAGCATAACTTTACAAACCCAAATATCTACTGGAAACCTAAATATCCTTCTTTTTTTAAATAATTTCTGAAGCCATATAGTTTGATTTTTCCTTATTTTATATTATATTTTTTACAAAGCTTGGTGTACACAGAAAATCTTAGTTTTTACATCTTTAGCTATACAAGTTGAAAACCCAAAATCAATAATCTTTAGGTTGTTAAATTATTCAAAAACACATTTTCAAGTTTTATATCTCTATGAGTGGCGTTATGAAAATATTCTAAAGCTTAGAAAAGATGATAGAAAATTTTACATTCATTACTTTCTGCAATTCGTTATTTAGGGAACTTTTAATATATCTTTAAGTTAAAGCTGCTTATGAATACTAAATTAAGATATAGATGATCTTCAGTGTCGATGCTTGATGTATTTTAAGATACTGCTATGGGCTAATTTTTTAAGGATTTTGATTTCCTATTAGCATTGCGAAGTCTACTTGAGTCTTAGAACTTAGCTTTGTCATAGATTTTTATAGATACTTTTCAATTTTGAGATTTGCAGATTGCATATTTATTACAGCATATGCCCTTTGTAAATTTTTTTGCCAAGGAAAAATAGTTTTGGATACTATGTCAGGACTTTCGGAAACTAGAGGCCTAGTGATTAATTAAACTTAGAGATTTGAATTCTTTTGGTTTAGAAGATTAGCAATCATTGAACTAATTAATAATATATATAATATCGCAATACCTTATGCACCCAATTTTACTTTTTTCAAATCAAATTCAGTGATATTACATTTTTTATCATCAAACCAAAGAATCCTGGCTTATCTTCTTCTGTATTGATTTCCATAAGATTTAGTGCAGAATTATAAACTTCTAAGATTTATTTATGAGAATAAACAAACAATAATCTTTGTTTATTTCAATTATTAGCAATTTATTTGTGCAGATAGCGGCTTGAATATAAAATTTGCTGAGCTTAGACGCTTTCTACGAAGCATAACTTTGAAATTAGATTTTAAAAAGTGTTAATTGAATTCCTTGTCCTAGATTAAATGAAAAAATCTGTTTGGAGGCGATAGGATTAGGCTTTTTTTAATTTTATAGCAAAGTAAGCTTTCTATTCTTTGAGACATAGATATGAATACTATTTTAGATTCTAAATTGCTTCTTTCATTATTATATTAAAACTATTAAAATCCACTATATTTTAAAACTATCAATTCTAACTTAAGTGCGAAAATTGCTAATTTGCAAAGGACACTTAAAGGTGAAGTTTAAAAAAATATCAGAAAAATACGTGAATCCTTCTGAATGATTGGCTAAATCACAGTTAAATACTTGCGCTTCTGAAAAAAATAATGGCAATAATCTGCAACGATTTAGAAGAGTGTGCTCAGCATATCCAACAAGGTAATCTTGTAGCATTTCCCACAGAGACTGTATATGGTCTAGGGGCAAATGCTCTAGATGTTTCAGCGGTTTACAAGATTTTTGAAGCTAAAAAGCGTCCTTTAACAGATCCTGTAATAGTCCATGTGAGTTCTTTGAATCAAGCTTTAGGGCTTACTTGTGAAGAAGATGAGGATATATTAAGGATTTTTTCATACTTGGCTACATCTTTTTGGCCTGGTCCCTTAACCTTAGTCGTAAAAAGTAGTCCTTTGATTTCACCAGTCCTCACTGCTAACACAGGCTACGTCGGGCTCCGACATCCAAATCATCCAATAGCCAGAGAACTTATAGAAAAGTCAGGCTTGCCCATCGCAGCCCCAAGCGCTAACCTTTTTTCACATGTTTCACCTACTTCGGCTTCACATGTGATTGATGACTTTGCTGATTCTGTTTTCCCAATTAAAGTTATTGATGGGGCTAAATGCGCTTTTGGTATTGAATCAACTGTCGCTAAGATCATTAAAAAGGACTCAGAGATTGTTGTCCAGATCTTGCGAAGAGGAGGAATATCTGAAGTTGCATTAAGGGAAAAACTTACTGATCAGGCCCGAGTGGAACATAGACAAAATTATTCAGGAGTAGAAGTACAGCAAGAAGCACCAGGACAGATGATTAAACATTACTCACCTCGTATAGAAACATATTTGCTAGATGTTGGTGAAGGTAAAGAGGAAATTGCTAGAATTGAAGAAAGTGTGGTGATTGGATTTAATTATCAACATGAAAACAAATGTAAAGCTCTGAAAATGTTGTCAATGAGTGGGAGTTGTGAAGAAGCTATAAATAATTTGTATGAATGTTTGAGGTGGGCTGAAGCACAAGATGGAAAAATTATATTATTGGCTGTGTATTTATTAGAAGGTCCACATGCTGCAGCTTTGTGGGATAGGATATTCAGATCAACTTCAGGCCGTAGAGTAGTTTTAATCGATGGCAAAATATGCCTTAAAGCTTAATGTAAATACGCATTACTCATCTTTAACTCTAAATTCAATAAAAAAACTATCTAATTAAATTAACTGTATCCTCCTAAAGGCTGATTATCGCCAAATATCACATTATAAGCTGATGGAGAACGATAGCTAAGTTTCCCTGCTGCTGGGATTCGTTGTGTCCACTGTGGGGGCAAAGTCTTATAATTTTTCGGATCAAGTTCTTGATATGGTATTTCTCCTAAAGAAAACGGAGGCCTCAAAACATCTTCATTATATAAAGCATCTCTACAGCGAACGCAATACTTAAAAGGCTCGACAATTTTATTATTCTTGTCAACTACAACTTTTGAAGTCATATCTTGATAGCATGTTCTAACTAATTTACCTTCATTTTGATTTAAACAATCTTGACAATCTTCAGCCTGAACGCTCACATCATGGGATTGTCCATCAAATTCTTTTTTATCTTCAACTTTCTCATTCTCTTTTTCATCCTCTTCAACGCTTTTTTCATCATGAACTTCAGGTTTTTCCCTTTCATGTACTTTAATTTTCTGTTCTTCCTGATCTTTTTTTTGTCCTTTTACCATGACTGTAGGTTCTGTGATTCTCTTTGCGCTAAGAGTTCCTTGTATATNTGTCCTTTTACCATGACTGTAGGTTCTGTGATTCTCTTTGCGCTAAGAGTTCCTTTAGCTGATATTTTGTTGTTTGTTCCAAGACATTTTATTGATTTAGCCTTGTTTATAGTTTGAAATTCCTGCTCTTGTTCCTCATTTTCTGAATTATGTTCGCTTTTAAAAACTTTTTCTTTAAGCAAATCGGGTTTAACTATACTTTTTGACGGTTTGTCTTTATTTTTCGGTAATATCTGCGACCTCTGTTTTAGTTTTATAACCTCTTCAGGTGGTAGTCTATCTTCATCTTTGCATTTTCTAGGAACAACAGGGGCTTTAGAAATCCTTTGAAGAGCTTTTGTCTCAGCAATTTCATAAACCTGCTGAGTAGAAGGGTTATTTGATCCTTCATGTGGGGCAATGTTATGAGTTTTCATATAATCTCCATACATTAGCCCTCCATATGTTGGGTTCACATTACCTTGACCATAATTGGCAAAAACAGGTTTGCCAAAATACGTTTTAAAGCTACTATTGGCCATCCATCTAGTTGTTTGATTGAGTTTTTTTATTCTTTCTTGTTGTCTTTTAGTACCTTTCTGTATGTTTTTTGGTGTTGAATATTTTTGAGCTTTAGGTGAATGAGAAAGAGATCTTTGTCTTGGATTAGGACTTTGGCTTGTTTTTTTAGGCTCTTTATTTGTTACTTGCTCTGGAGACTTTATTTCGTTTTCTATTATTGGCTTTGGTTGAAATGCTGAATTTGGTCTTAAGGAATGAGCTGATGCTGTCATGTAGGTTTTGAATGCGTCGTGGGCCTCACTCACCCATTCGTAGTTTGCATTTCTGGTTCGAGGCACTTTTGGCTCTTGTGATACATCATTCCAGGCCAGCAGGGATTTTATAGGTGGGTCTTCTATTCGCTTCATTTTCCCGAAGACTTCGATATGTTCTGATCCATGTCCATTAAAAAGCATTACTTGTTCTCCTATTTCACTAGTTGCTTTCATTTATATTTTTTGAATTTTTATCTTAAATTATGTTATTATTGAAATTGAAAGAGNCTATTGAAATTAGAGAGTTAGGGTTAAGATTTGGAGGGAGGAGTTTTGAAGGTGAAAACTAGTGTGGTTAGATGATTTTTGAGAAAGGATTGGAAGATGATTATTTTTTTTAGGAGAAAATATACGGTTTTAATGAAGTTTTCGGTGTGAAGGGTTATATATATTTATAATGATTTGGCAAATTTGATAATAGGAAAATTTATAGTTGGGAAATTATTGAGGCTATTTCGATATTTGCTTTTAATCTTGTGAATCCTTGTTCCGTTTCATCTAATTACTTTTTCTGTACAATATATAATAAAGTCTAAACTTATTGAAAGTTTAAAATTATAATAGCTGGCAAATGTATGCTTAACTTTTATCTTAAATTCTCATTATCATTCAAAAAAATTATTCTCATAGTACTTTATAATCTTATTTTTAATTTGGTATCCTTTAGTGAAAATGTATATTTTACTATTAAAACCATATCCAGAATAAGCATCTTCCTTAATTACATATAAGCATATTATATCTTTACACTAACAATACTAAAAATCTTATTTATATAATCTCCAATTAAAAATTACAAAATAAAATACTTTCAGTATTAAAAAATCTTGCAAGACTTCTTTAAAACATATTAGATACACAATCTCTCAATCTCAAACAAATTTTATTATCTTCCATTATGCTTTTATAAACAAATTTCTTCATTTTCCAAAGTGAAAAAAAAATTCTATCAAGCTAACCAAAACTAAATCTACTTTCAAAAAAGCATTATAACCAAGCCAACTTCAAAATCTCATACCAGCAATTATCAATCTCTAACTTAAACCAAACCTAAAATCTTTAAAAATCATATCGAAAACAAATATATAAATATCATAAATCTAAATGGATGAAAAATTACACAAAAGTGCCTATGGAGGGTTTAGTATTGTATCAGTTGCCCCTTCACGAGCAAATCAAATAGACTCAAACCTAGTAAATAAGATAAAAGCCCTTCAAGCTTCAGAAAGCACAAACTGCCAAGGAATATCAATTGACGGGATGATTAAAGCTGGAAAATCTCTTCATGGCAAAAACTCTCAGTCTGGATATACTACAAAATACTTTGAAAACTCCCGACAAACTCTTGAAAAGCTTTCAGTTGAAAGTGATTTTCGACCTCCATTGATAAAATTTTCTGCTGTTAAAGAGCCGAAACCTCGCAGCGATGAGACTTTGACTTACAGGATGTTCCAGAGCGATATAAAACTAGTAAGAACCATCCTTGAAAACGCAGGGTTTATAGCAACTGAAGGCCATGACTGGAATTTATTATGGATCGGGCATAATCCAAAGCCTAACTTCTATGAAAAACTAAGTATTTATCAGAAAATAAGCCATTTCCCGAATTCATTTGAAATTACACGCAAAGACCGTTTGTGCTCAGCAATAATACGTATGCAGGAACTTTTTGGCAAAGATTCATTTAATTTTACCCCAGAGACTTATAATTTGCCAGAAGACTTTTCGTTGTTTTATAATAACTTTAACAAGGAAAAAAGGAGCGTTTGGATTGTAAAACCCACATGTTCGTCCCAAGGCAAAGGTATTTATCTGATCGATAGTATAAGCGAAATCCCAGTTGAAGAGACTTGTATAGTTTCTCGATATATATCAAGTCCTTTATTAATAAACTCATTGAAATTTGATCTGCGTATTTATGTATTAGTATCTTCTTATGAGCCATTAAGGATTTACATATACGAAGAAGGTCTTGCTCGGTTTGCTTCAGAAGCTTACAAGCCAGGCCATAAGGGTAATCGATTTATGCATTTAACGAACTATAGTCTAAATAAAAAAAGCGAGAATTTCATCCAAAACGAAGACTTTAGACTTGATGACACAGGACACAAATGGAGTTTATCAGCAATAATCAAACTACTTGAATCACATGGGATAAATACAGACTTACTTATGAAAAACATATATGAACTTATAATAAAAACAATTCTCTCATGTGAGAGCACAGTATTAGAAACAACACACAAATTAGGTTTACATAGAACCAACTGCTTCGACTTATTAGGTTTTGATGTATTAGTCGATAACAACCTAAAACCTTGGCTTTTAGAAGTCAACTTATCTCCATCTATGGCTACTGACTCTCCTTTAGACACTTATATAAAAAGTAACCTTCTTGCAGACATGTTTACATTAATTGGCTTGAGAGCTTATGATAAGAAAAAAGATGGATATGGACGAAATCGGAGCTTTTCAAAAACAAACGCGAAAAAGCCTGGACCGAGCCGCAGCCAATCCCCACCCACACTGAAAAAAGACTCTGTGCCGAAAAAATACAGAGAAGTCCTTAGAGAAACTTTAGAAGAACAAGAACGTCGGGGACATTTTATAAGGATTTACCCTTCTAAAGGCACAAACTTTTTCGACCAGTTTTTTACAACACCTCGTCCTCTAAACCAATATTTATATAAAGCAATCTATATTGACATGATGCAAGAAACTGATCCCCATCATAGTAGTATTTATGTTTCGACGTTTTCTTCTGGATTTCGACAAGACTATGCGCGTCATGCTTTTAAAATTCGCCCAGTTACTTGTAGTGTTGAGCCTGATATATCTTATCCACCTATATCTCAGCCTAAAACCTATCAGCAAAGACAAGTTTCTATAGAAACCCAAGGCAAAAATGCACTGCCTGAAATTACTTCTAGTGACGACTCAAAGAATAAATGCAGGGCTTGTAAAGAAAGCCAAAACATTTGCCCGTATTGTCGGTTGCTTAAAGCTTCGAAAGAAGAGAAAATAGTCATTACTGGTGACGATATATTGATGGAATATTTAGCCAGACTTGCTCAGGTACTTAAAAATACTAAGGAAAACTTACTAAAGTCATCATGGAAATTCAGATTAAATAACTTTATAAGCCATCCTGCATGGATCAACAGTGATATCGACCAAAAAATATGGAAAAGGGTTGTGAATAGATTACAAGAAATGAAAGATCGCAGGAGGAAGCTGGTCAGTGTGCTTAAAAAAAAGAAAATCGTCCTTGAAGATATGGAAAAAGAAGATGTGGTTATTGGAATGCTGAGGAAGTTTACATCTTCAGAGCTTGAAGATATATTAAGAGTATCTACAAAAAGCACAGCTTTAGAAGTTGTGAAGTGCTTAATTGAACAAGAAAATGGGATTCTTTCTGAGATGCTTTGTCAAGGAATTCGCCAAACAGTCGAACAACAGGATCTTGATAGTCCAAACTTTGAAGAGACTGAGTATGATAAGCATGCTTTTGCAACACAGATTCATAGAGAAACCTTAAGAGAAAAGTTCTTTAATAATAAAGCGCCAGTGAGGAAAAGGCTTCAAGCGGCAAAATAGCTTAGCTGAGTCCTTGTGTTTTATAATAATAAATATGGCCCATCACGCTAAAGACCATTCTAGCCATGAAGTTAGTCACGGTCACGACTCTCATGACTCTCATGATCACCACCATCATGAGACCAGGCACTTTTCAGATTTTGAAAGGCTTTTGCATGGAATTCCAAAAAACGCATGGAATAGATGCACTGATAGCTTTTTAGATTATACAACTTGTGTTAAAAAGCATGCTCAAGGAGGCTGGCCGCTACAGTACTTATTATCTGTGTACTGGGCTGATAGATGGACTTGTGTGGATGAAAACCACAATTTGAGGGAGTGCGAGATGCAAAGAACTTTAGATATTTTTGAGCAGAATAAAGATGAAATAGCTTCACGTAGTTAAAGATATGATTAAAAGCTTGGATTATGACTTTTTAGGTAATTATATAGGATTTTAGATGCAGGATACAAATTTGTTTTGATGGATAAAGTAATGAATGATAATGTAGGTGAGAATGTTGGGATATGAATGATGGGAAGGAAGATTATGAAATAAGAGATAGATTGTGATGATTTACTTTTATGTATAAAGAATTGTTGGAGCTTTGAATTATTTTGAATAGAAAAAAAAAGAAATAATAAAGATCGACAGAGAAATCAAACTTCATTACAAAACATACTATAAAAAAAGAAAATTAACAAGGATTAAACAATAGTCAAGTGATAATTCCTAACTAATGCTAATGAATAATGGAAATATAAGCATATATTTGTGCTAGGGTAAGAAAATTATAGTTGTGGAACTTTAAAAATGCAGGATTTTATTAGAATAATATATATGTAAAGGTTGCATAAGTAAAATACAAAAGGTAAAATAAAGATATACTGTGCTTAGACAATTTTTGAATAATTTAATAAAAACTTAGAATTTTTAAACAAAAAATTATTTTCTGCACATAAAAATATTTTTCTCCAGTTTAAAACTACATCTTAATAATAAATCCATCCCTTTAACTTGAAATCTTAACGCCTTTCACTCTCATTCAAGCATTTATTATTAACCTTCCTAAAACCATACATTTTATTCTCAACCCTTTAAGCTTTTAACTAACATTTAAGCTTAATTATACGCTAATTATCTAAATCAGGGTTTGTTGACTTCCACACCCTAGCTTTCTTCAAAAACCCATTCAACTTCTTCATCGCCCTTGATTTATATGACAAAAACTTCACACAGGTAATACTAAAGCTCTCTATCACCTGGAAAAACGCTAAATCCAAAAAAATCGAGACAAAAATTATAATAAACGCATTTTTTTGTTGGCTTTCAGAACTTTTAGCAAAGAACATCACAGTATACATACAGCTAAAAACAATAATCATCAAGCATACAAAAACAATCAAAAACCAGCGAATTTTAATCTTCCTTTCAACTCTTTGCCTATATAATATTTACGTCACTGCAATAAATTCCTGAGTATCTTTAGCTTTTTCTAAAGGCCTTGAAGATGTTCTAGTTATATTTCCAATAAGAGTTGTCATGACTTGGCTTAAAAATACAACCCACAAGCTTATGAAGTCTATACCTTTATAGCTTCCCCATAAACATACAAAAATACACGATAAGAAAAGCTGAATATAAATTTCAGTAAACAGCAAAAGGACTCTAACGAATCTTGGAAAAGGTCGCATTGTCTCAAACATAATAGATGTTAGCATATGGCTTTCTTTAAAAATCCCTGAAAAAATCTTGATGAACGGAGGCTGTGGTGTACGAATTTTCGGTACCGAAATGTCGTGGTCAATTGTCATTTCAAGTGAAGTATTCCCTTTTCCCCTCATATTAATTAATACTTACCATTCTGAATCAAAGCAGATAAGTTATTTTTACACAAATTATTCTTAGAAAATGCTATTGGCTACTATAGCTTTCAAACGAAGGATTTTTTCTCCATATGTCAGCCCTGGAGCTAAGATTGAGCTCAAATCAGAATTGCTTTCACTGGATTCAGGCTTTTTGTCAATATAAGGACTTTTTTGTGGAGCTGAGTTTTTACGTGAGTGGTAAATACTAGGGTTGATGGTAATTGGTTTGGAAGAATTTAGGATTATTTTAGAACGTTTTGTTAGTTGGATGACCTGGGGTATTGAATATCTTTCATTGTTATAGGGATTTTTATGAGTGTTTTTGAAATCTTTATAGGACAGCTGGGGGATACCTGAATAGTGTGTTGACTGAGGCTTCGGGTCTTGCTTATTAACTAAAGAGTAATTGTAAGAAACTGACCTTTTGTGATTTATTGAAGACTTGATGTGACGAATGCTTGAGGACTGCACTACATCCTTGACGTATTCTTTAATGAATTCAGGCATTTGCTCTTTTGGTGGGCTTATTTTTTTGCTTTTTTCTACTGACTTGAATTTCTGTAAGTTAAGAGGATATACTCTTTTACTTATATTGGCAAGTGAAGCGAAATAGTCACCAGATGTTGAATGATAAGTTTTCATAGGAGAAGGCGTTGAAGTTCTGGACATTAAGCTAAATATTTTTAGACTTTTTATATGAAAGGAGGATATTTAGAATATGACTATTGCAAAAAAAAGTTAGAGAAAGGAAAAAAAGAATTTTTTAGAGAATTTAGAGAATCTTGTAATGGAATTATATTTTTGAGGCTAAAAGTTACTGTTAAAGTTTTGTGTTTTTAGAGAGAGATGGGAAATAGGTTTTATTTGTTTTTGGTTCTTGAAGGTACTTGTGATAGGCTAAATTACGTTTTGGAATACATTTTATAACAATATGTACATGTATGCAATGATATAAACTAATTATAAAACATTCTAAAATTTCTGAATATCTTTGGGTAGTTTTTAATAAAATTTAAAGCTTTTGAAGTATTTAATAATTGATATCAAATTGTGATAAAAATGTTATGCAAATACTATATAAATGTTTTATAAATGAATTTATAATCTATTGTTTTTACTTATTTAGAAAAAGCTATATTACTTTGATTATAATATAAATAATATCTATTACATAAAACCTTAAATTTTATCATCCAACCTATCTGTTTTCCTTAAAGACTATCAATTTCCAAATTCCAATAAAAATCTTCATCTAATCATTCACTTCCCAGTAAAAAAAAAAACACCCAGCATTTTTATTCATATTTAAACATCTAAATTTCTAAATTATCCAACAACATCTACTCCTATCTTAAAAACTATTCAAATAAATTCATCAAATAGAATCATTATTTTATCACATACCAATTATCACATCATCAACAAAAACCAAAACTTTCAAACTCNTTTCAAACTCCTGTATATATAAAATTTTACATAACTCATAAAAATAAGTATATTTAAAATATATTTCTCTCATGTCTAGAAGTGAATGCATTATTACGTAGTGCAGGACTAGGTGTAGACCTCTTATATTCATTAGCAACTATATCTTTGTTTTTCAAAACAGTAACATAAGGGCTAGGAGTCACAGAACACATAGGAAGTTTTTTTTCTCGTTCTTGAGGCCTTTTAGATAATGACAATATTTTATGCTTTCCACTTATTGAGACTTTCCTACTTGGTCTTTTTTCAACCTTACTTTTCCATCTTTTCCCATCAATCAAGACTGATTCTATCTCAGTCAAATGTCTTCGTTCAATTTTAAGCTTAGGAAGTCCTTGGCTTTCACCAACAGAACTACGAGGAAACCGGTATTTGGCATTGACAGCAGACTTTTTAAACTTGGATTCTATATCATTTCTAATTGAGCTATCAATATCGTAGTTATAGTCTATTTCTTCAAGAAAAGAATTTATTGTTTTAGAGGTACTTGAACTTATAGGCCTTTCTTCAGAGACCTTTGAAACAAAAGTTCCTAACTGTTTAGAGATCTTAAATCCTTTCTTGGCTCTAATCATGGCCTTAATAATAATATCAAACTTTATACTTCAAAGCTTTTTATATATTTTAACTCAAGTTACTGAGGTTTTGTATTAAATATAAGCTTAAAAAATATTACAACTTTCTCTTTCAGTTTGTTTTTACAATTTGCTATAAATGATTTTTCTTCAAAGTTTCAATTAATTGGTGTATTTTAGAATTACAAGTTTACAAAATTCATTGAATTAATAAACTTTTGGGGAAAGTTAATATTATAATATTTCTATAAAATAAAATGCAAATATCTTATAAATCTAAGATCTTATGCTTGAAAATTAAAACAAGTCCAGGAAAATGTGAGTACATGAAAATCTATGAAGATCACGAACCTGAAGAAGTTTTCAAAATCTTCTGTCAATAAATAAGCTTGATAGTAAGCTTGAAGAAGGCTTAAGCAATTAGATCGAGTTTCACATTGCCAATATTATCAAGTCAGAAACTTCTAGGTACAGAATAGCTTTAGGAAGGAAAAATGATTTGACTTTTGAAAGGCATCAATATATAAAAAAACTTGATATGCTGGAAGATAGAAACAAATTAGACTTGCATTGTGACTTTTTGATAACTGTTAGACCCATGTTGA
>MPUH01001082.1:0-24535 GCA_001970955.1 Stentor coeruleus
TATCGTCTATCGTCATTAATTATTTCTTGACTATCTGTCCGGCAATATCAAATCATAACAATGATAACCAGATAATAGATCTTAACGAGTTAATAATAAAAAGTAATAAAATCATTCCACAAATTGCCTTTATGCAATCTTCTCTATCTCTAATTTATTTTTCAAAGTTTTTTTTTAGATTAGATTAATAAATCGTCCCCCGATTATGGAAAGTTCTCTATCTCTAATTTATTTTTCAAAGTTAATCTCATAAATCAGCAGTCTCTTCATATTTTTTATATTTATATAACTAGCTTAAACTAGTAGAAATAATACTAAACGGCAAAAAGTTTGAAAAATGTATAAGAGAAAAGAGTATAAAACTAAAAGAAAAGTAGATAGCATCATAAAAAATTTCGTAGAAAACATTGACAACAAGAGAAAACAACTGAAAATTGATTAATCCAGAGTTCACAACTGTGAACGATATATTTTCTAACTAACTATATTTATATAACTAAGACTATTTATTTTTTAATTTCTTTTACTTGGGTGCCTTCAATAGACTTAAAAAAATTAATCATTTTTTCTCCTGCATGAAGTTCTTTATTATAGGTTTTAACCGCTTTATCAAGCCCTTCTTTTGTTAATATTACTTCATGAATGTTTAATACCCATGTATTTTTTGAATAAAGTTTTGAAAACACTGCAGCTCTAAGATTGAATTTCGTCCAATAACTATTTATTTTTTTTTCCGCAATCTCTAGTAAATAATTAGTATTTTTTTTTTCAAACATTTGGCTGTATCCATTTCCAATACTATTGATATCATTTTCAACACTTGCTAATTTAATTTCTAAAAGAATTGCATTAGTAGCTCTATCCTTTACTGGCTTGAATAAAATATTGATTCCCTTCCCTTGGGTGATATTTTTTTCTATATTATAAGTATGGTTTTTATAAGTACAGCCTATATAAGATTGGATTATGAAAATCTGGAAAGTTCTTTCATTAGCTCGGAAAATACCGACTTTATCAAGAATATTTTGTTGGAATGCTTCAGCATACTCCTCGCAATTTTCGACATTTAATTTTATTAATTCATTGAAATTTAGACCTTTATCAATTTTTTTAAGCCAATTTTTCATTAGGACATTATAAAAATGATTCTTGACTTCGTTGTTTGGAATTTTGAACATATCATTCCCAATATGTGTCAAATACCCAGCATCTACGAGGAAAGATAACAAATATTCTTCATCCATATATATATTTTCAATCTGGAAACCATCATTATATGTGAAATCCGTGTAACCATTTAAAAACAAATTTTCAACCTTTTTGATTGATACTAATTTTTTTAAGGCATCGTTGATAATTTCCATATTTCCAGAGTTAGCCCAGAATTTCGAAAAAGGGTCATCCCTATTCAAATAAAGTCTCTGTAAACAATTCATTATTGACCAAGGATTATAAATAATTTTTCCTTCTATGTGGTACCCATTGTAAATTTCACTAATGCTATTTTTAATGTTTTGATATTTGATTTTAGGATTAAACTCAAGAACTTTTGCAATTAAACCGTCAACCTCATCCTCAGTGAATCCAAAAAATTCAGGATATCTAGAGCTCATCACAGAATCATGGTCGAAATGGTTAAGTTCTGTAAAAATATCGCTTTTAACTATTATTGATCCTCCTGTTAAAACAGTAAATTGCAATTTGTTTTCTAGTTCTTTGATTGGATTCAAAATGTCTCTAATTAAATTCAGTGCATCCGCATAAAGTGGAGATTTAATAGATGCTAAATTCATTAAATTTCTGTCGTACTCATCTATTAACAAAATAACTTTTCTCTCATAGTGTTTATATATTGCTTCAATAAGTACTTCTAAAGAATTGCTCAAATCAGCATTATTAATAGTCTCATCGCAAACATATGTTTCAAACAATATACGACTATTACCAAACAGTATATTTTTTACATTCAATAAATATGAATGCTCTTTAAAGGCTGGAGCTATCATAGCAGAATAGATACTAGACAATGTTTGATTTGACACAGTACCTTTAAAACGCAAGCTTATCACTGGAAAGCTTCCCAAACAATTTATCGACCTTGTTTTCTCTCTTTTATTAGTAATTGGATCGAAGCTTAAATAGGCATCTTGAATCTTAAGCTTTTTAAATAGATCTTGCTTACTTTTTGTTTTGTAGGATATTACTCCAGTCTTTTTGTCGACATCAGCCTCAAAAAAGTTTTTGATCATATTTAAATTTAGTGTTTTACCCCATCTTCGGGGTCGAGTAAACAAAATCGCTTGATTTTTTGATTTCAAGATTTCATGCATGAGTAAAGTTTTATCTACGAAAATATTTGCATCAGTTACCAACGTGTCGAAGGATTGAGTGCCAGTCATGAAATAAGTATCTGGAATCTCTTTATCAGAAAAATATCTTTGGAGAGCGGATCTTGCAAGAATACGATTCTTTTGGACTAGCCTTAGCATCATTTATATTATGGTGCCCATTTATCGAAATTACCCCCCCTCTATTACTAATTTAAGTATTTATATTCGAGTAGTGAAAAACCAGTCAGTATCCAGAGAATATAACATGAAATGATGCATCAAGTCATTAAAATGTGCATGCTGAAATTAATTTCTCATAAGCTTCGTCAATATAACAAGAAATTTTCGACTGCCAAATTTGGGAAAATGGTAAAAGCATGGAGAAGGAAAATATAAGTGGGCTATTAATCAATTATATCACGGAAACTGGAAATTTGACGAAATTGAAGGAAAAGGGACTTTGATAATGGCTGATGGAAGTAAATATACTGGAAGTTTTTGTAAGGGTGAATTACAAATGGCTGATGGAACTAAAATAAATTCAACATGGGTTAATGGAAAATCTGAAGGATTTGCTACTATTCATTATAATAATGGAAATCATTACAAAGGGGATATAAAAGATCTTCTTAAGGAAGGTAAGGGAGCTTTAACTTACCCTGAAGGAAAAACCTATATGGGATATTTTGAAAATTATCTCTGTCATGGAGAAGATAAAGAAAAATTTGAAAATGATGAGAGGTGTAAAGTAACTTGGCTAAATGAAAAGAAACATGGATTTGGATTTCACCAAGATGAATTTCATAATAAATTTGAAGGTAAATGGAATATGGGTTTTTGGAAATTTTATGTAAAATATTATTATAGATAATTGTTATAGATTTATATTTATGGATATTGTTATAGATATTGATTTGTTGAGAATTTTTTTTTGAGATCATGGCTTGATTTTCAGCTTTTGTGGTATGTTATTAGGGGATGAACTTTCAATAATATTGGCAATTGAGTTTAAAGTTACAGAAAAGAATAAAAGGTGATAAGAAATACTTAGAGTATCTTGGAGTATTCAAATGTGGGGAAGTATGATTAGGAGAAGAAATAATGATAAGTTTTTTTCCAAAAGGGTTATTTTAGCCTTGATAAATTAGATGGAAATGTTGCTAGAGAATTATTAAGTAGTAGTAAATAAATTGTGCAACTAAAAATTAATATTAAAATCCCAAATAATCCCATAAAATGTTTTAACAAATTAAGAACAATCAACAGAAAAATTCACAGTAAAAACTTCACTTCGAGCAAAAGTTATAATAAATTCTCCATGTTTTTCACCTATCATATCAAAATTAATCAAAAATACCTAAACCCATTATCTTATCACATTTTTTATAAACTAATTTTCCATATAAGCTTAGATGGTGAATAATTAATATGAGCGAAGAGCTAGTCCCTCCTGATTTCCTGATGCGGCCAGATCTATTCGACAGTTACTTCGTCACTCGTGAAAACTACATCACTATTCGTCAACTCGCTCTAGATGGAAGATTAGGGCTAATTCACAATAGATTCACTTGTTGGCGAGTCTTTTTAGGTATCCTTCCAGAAACTTTCACAATAGACGCTTGGGTCGAAAGAATCAGACAGCTCCGTAAATCTCATGCGGATATAGTAAAATCTCATAGAGTACTTTTTATATAGAGTGTTAAAACAGACAACTTAGACCCACTGATATTCAATCCTTTATCCTCAGCAACTGAAGTAAAAAAATATTTAGAATCCATGGAACAATTTCCATGTAGACAATGAACTGAAAACAAAAATTCGAAATGATGTTGAAAGAACATTCCAAGAAAGACCTTTGTTCCAAGTACCAAAAGTTCAAGATTTAATGGTTAGTATTTTATTTACTTGGTCTAAAGAAAATCCAGAGATTTCATATAAGCAAGGAATGAATGAGTTATTGGGGATTTTTATATTTGTAGCATATGCTGAGCAAGCACCTGAAAATATGAATATTTCTTATAAAGCCCAAGAGTATTTAAAAACACTTAATGATCCAGGGAGTATGGAAGCGGATATATATTGGTGTTTTGTTAGATTAATGGATTTAGGTATAGCTGAATTGTTCAACCCAGTTGTCGCACATAGACAAGGAAGTAAAAAACCTGACCTTTTCACATGGGAAGCAGAAAAATCACATAACGACCTTGTTAATCAAGACAAAAGCACAGCTGAAGGGGTATCAAGTGTATTGAAAAGATGTCATAAAATCCATCATAGAATATTACAAACTATAGACAGAGAACTTTATTTGTATTTGGAAAAACAGAAAATCGAACCTCAGATGTACTTGCAAAGGTATGTAAGATGTATACTAAGTAGAGAGTTTAACTTAGCTGATACATTGATAATATGGGATGCACTTTTCGCTCATTTATCCCCGAATTCTGATTTTAGAACTGAAAGCCATGTGAATTTGTGTAAAGAGCTAAGTTTATTAGACTACATTTGTGTGGCAATGATTGTATTTGTCAGAGCATTCAGTAATATATAAGCAGTTTTACAAAGCGATTACTCTGGGATTTTAAGAAGGTTGCTTAAATTCCCCCCAGTAGAAGATGTTCATATTCTTATTAGCATGGGGTTGAATTATCAGCAAAAAATGCCAGACAGGAACTCAAAACATGTTCGTAATGTATCAGCTCCAATTAATACTCCAACAATCCCAATTGTAACCCCAACACCAGGACCTTTAATATCAAACCCAATATCAGGACCTCTTCAAGTACCAACAAGACCAGCACCAATGATAATGGGAAACTCTGTGAATATTCTTATTAATCCTTTACAAAATAAATCACCTATAAGAACTATTGAGAAAACACAAGAAACGAAAATTGGGCAAGATAAATCCCCTTTAAGACCACCTGAGAATAAGAAAAAAGAACTTTTTTCCAATCCGCTTATGTCTAAACCTCCTGAAAAAATCGTTAAAAGCAATAATAATTCGGGATTCCCTTTGCTTGGACCTGAGAAAATACATGAAAAGTTCATGAAAAATACATCGCCGAAATCTTCAAGTCCTTTACAGTTTAAAAAAGAAGAAGTTAAAAGTGAAGAGAATAAAGTTAATTTTATGAAAAATGAAAATAGTTCTATTGAAAAATGTAATCAAGCTTTATTGCTTTTACTTGAACAAAGTGATGAGTAAGGAATATTTAGACAGGTTTATAATGAGGAAAAAATGGCAAAAGTTTTGGAAGTGCTTTATGCTTTGAAGGAAGAAGTGACTAAAGATTCGGCTAAAAAGAATATTGACCCTCTGAGGGCTTTTAAATAATCGTTTTATATTCTAATTAGTTTTAATAATTTTTAATTGAATAATATAGAAAATGAGTAGATAGGAGGAAGTTTGGTGATGATTACAAAAAATATTCATTGAAACTTCAGCATTTTAAATATTGTGTGATTGATTAAATTATGAATTGAGAAAAAAAATATAAAGTGTTATGAATAAATATAATAAATTATTAGAAGATGTATAATAATGATTTGACTATAAAACATAATCATTGTAATAGTTTTATAATTTTTATATTTAGTGATATAAAAACTACACCCTTAAATTTTTACACAAAAGCAAAATTACACCTATCTTATCAGCATTTTTACAACAAAAAATCCTAAACCCTTCACAAACTAATTCTTTTTTAAAAAATCAACATCATTAGAATGAAAATATTATTCTTATGGATACAGAAGCTAGTCTCAGATATGAACTCACCCTACTGCATCAAGAATTCAAAGAGTAAAACAAATACAGATTCAAAGAGCAAGCCAAAGAATATGAAGAAATACTAGAATTAGAATCCAGTGAGAAAGACTTAAAAATAACAGAATATCAAGACAGAATCGAAAATCTATCTAAAGAACTAAAAAATTCCAAAGAAAAAATCCAAAAAAACGAACAAGAAATATCCAAGCTACAAAAAGAAATAGAATCAACAAGAATGATATTAAAGCAACATGAAGAACAAAAAAGAGAACTTGAACAACTAAATGACCAATGGGAAAACTCAGCTCGTTATCTTGAATATACAAAACAAGAACTTGAAGAAAGATTATATCATGCAGAAGAAAGTGCAATATTAATAAAAGAAGAACTTGATGAGATCTCAAACCAAAAAGAAACTGAAATACAAAGACTTAAAGATGAAATCAAAGACCTTAGACAAGAAATATCATTGTTTTCAGCAACACAAGATAATTCTTTAAAAATCAAAGAACTTGAAGATGCATTAACAAAAGCTTTACAGGAACAGAAGGAATTACAAGACAAATTTCATAGAGGAAAAGATATGATACCAAGAGATAGTCAAGGAAATTCAGAAATAACAACAACAGTGAGAGTTATTATAAAAGTTAGACCTTTTTTAGATTGTGACCCTCCAGGATCTCAATGTTTGATGTGTAATGATACAGAGATTCAGATTGAAAGTAAGAAAGTTGGTTCAGCTAAATGTTTTATGTTTGAAAAAGTTATAGGTCCAGATGAGACAATGGATGATCTTTTTATGGATTTAGAGTCTAATATAGATTATGCTGCTAATGGAGGGAATTCATGCATTTTAGCATATGGGCAAACTGGATCAGGAAAAACTTATACAATGAATGGGGTTATATCAAGGTCATTAGATAAACTTAGAAAACGTTTTGAAGGGGAAACTATTATGGTATCTTTACAGATTATTGAAATTTATAATGAACAAGCTAAGAATCTTCTAACAAATGACCCTTTGAGTAGAGATTGGAAAGATATAATGAACTTAGCGGAAATACAATTAGGGAATAATTGGGTTACTAAAGCTCAGGATTTAATAAGAAAATCATGTGCAAAGAGACAGACTAAGTCAACAGACTCTAATGAAATGTCTTCAAGAAGTCATTGTATATATACACTCCGATTTTCGTACAATAACATACATGGAAAAATACAATTTGTAGACCTTGCTGGTAGTGAAAGGATAAATAAAAGTAAAGTTACAGGTGAAGCTTTAAAGGAAACTTTGCATATAAATAAATCTTTATCAGCTTTACAAGATGTTATAACTGCTTTAGAGACTAAATCTGAACATATACCTTATAGAAATTCTTTACTTACTAGATTATTACAGCCAACATTAGGTGGTTCAGAAAGTAAAGTTACTGTTATTTTAGCATGTAGTCCTTGTGAAGATTCTGTAAATGAAACTTTATGTACACTTTCATTAGGAACAAGGATTAAATCTGTAGATTTATGCTGGGCTTTAAAGAAAAATATTAAAAGTTTGGAAGTTGAAAGAACTTTGTCGTTACTTGAAAAAGAAAGAAGCGAAAAACTTGCCCTTAGCAGGAAGATTGAAAAACTTGATAGGGATCTTCAAGAGTTCCAGCTGACTATGAAAGAAAAGGATCTACGAATTGCCAGCATGTCAATTATTATTAAACAGTCTGAAAAAAAATGCCAAGAGCAACTCGAGAATTATAAAAAGGAAATAGCGAGCCTTAAAAATAAGCAACAAATAGACGCAGCAGCCATAGAGGCAAGAGTTTTAGAAAGTAAAACCATCGAAGATAAACCAAATAATTTGAATTTGGTTGAGAATAAAGCTTACCAAAATAAAAGCCTTGAACCAAAACATAAACCTAGAGAATCTAAATCAACTGATTTTACAATAATCGAACCTAGTTCGATTGAATCAAAATTTTCGAATAACATTTTCTTAGACACAAAGCACAGTAATGAAAACTCCAAGAAAAAATTCTCAATATCATCATCAACAGACTGTGAATCATTTATTAAATCTTTAACAAAACTAGAAGAGCAAAGGAAATTTATAATCCTCTCAAAAGGACAAGAATTAAAAAAAAAGCCAATAATTATTCCTACAACAAATACAGATACAAAAATCCTTAAAAGTAGTTCTTGTAAAACTTTTAAAATATTAGATACATCAAAAAGATTTATTAGTGCAAGTCCAGAAAATCCAAAAAAAACACTTATTATAAGCAAAACTGGTAAATCACAGACACCATCAAGGCCAGAAAAAATTATTGCAATTAAATCATCTAATACAAGACCATTAGCAGCTAAGACAACACGCTGATTTGATTTGAAATCCATAATTAATTTATACTTCGTAGAGTGCATAATAGTTTAAAATCCTCATAAAAGGCCATTTTTTGTATATTTCGTTTCAGTTTTTAAGCTGGAAATTTCATCTATAATTAAAACTTTGAAAGTTGTTTATAAAATAATCTATTTATCTTTAGTTTATTGTATATCAATTTTCGGTATAAATTCTTTGATTTCTTTAATATCTTCTTCTTTAATCTTATTTCCAGTTATTAAATATCTCTTCATATGAATCTTCTGCTTTAATACTTCAGCAATTTTTAAGCAACTTTTTTTGTTAAAAATATTACCTGAAATATCGACTACACTCAAATTAGATAATCCTTTTATACCTTCAGTTATGAAGTTTGCAGAAGTTTTATCAAGAAGGTTATAACTAAGGTTAAGATATTCAAGTTTATGAAGATTGGATAGATATGGACCAATAACTTCTAAACTCCTTGCAGTCATTTTATTATGGGATATTGTAAGCTTAATAAGACTTTTAACAGTTGCAAGGCTCTGAAATATTTCAATTACGCTTGAGTCTTGTAAGGAATTATTTTGCAGAACTATTTTATCTAAACTAATTAGTTCTGGGAGAAGCAAAGAGAGGAGCCTTGGACCTTCAGAGCCAAGAATTCTGTCAGATAAAATGATTTTTTTTATATGAAAACCTCCGTTTTCAAAGTACTTATTATAATAATGCTTTATTTCTGGAGTCATTGACCTAAAGTTTTTTCTATAAGCAGCTTCGATAAGTGATTCAGTTTTCCTCTCATCAACTGTATGTCTTTCCTTATACGCATTATCCCGATTTTCACAGCAACCCATATTTATTACTAAATCATTCTAAAATCATATTTCGGAGTTTCCCATATCTTGAATCTCTTTCGCGGTGGTAATCTTTTAAGATCATCTTTTCCAAATTGATTCGAACAATTTTCTTGATAACTTACTAATTTTTGTAAGTTTTCTATTGATTTAGACGATTTAGACAAATTAAACAGCTTAGAAGATCTAAATAAAGATCCTTGGCTTGCCATTCTTACAACTTTTTTAGCTGGCAAAGTGTTATAAAGAGTGACAATAGGCTGAGGAGAATTTGCAAGTGAGAAAAGGTGTATGTTTAAATTTTGTGAATGCCTTTTTTTCTCATGCTTAAGCTCTTGTTTTGGTGTTGGTTTTGGTTCTGGGATTATAGTCCTTTCGGTATTAAAAGGGAAGTTTTTCACTGCTTTGAGGACTGGTTTTTTGAATATATTGAGATGCTCACTGATGATTTTTCTGAAGCCTGAATGCTGAAGTTCAGGTGTAGTTTGGTAATCTTCGTATTGAGGTGGAAGTGGAAGGTGAATATTTTTTAGGTCTTCGAGGTTTATCCGATTGAAACTTTTTCTTCTTACAACAGGGTTAGCTTTACCTCGCCAATTATATCTATAGATTATAAGAAATGTGCCTTTTTTCTTTGAAGATTCCTCGGGTGAAACGCTTTGATGATCCATATCTAACATAAAAGAATTACTATTATTACAACTTTTAAAAGCACAAAAAGTCATCTTTTAACTTCAATAGTCATATCAATTAATACCATCTCAGCGACCCAGCTTAAATAAATCCCATCTAAAAATCAATAATCTCTTCATTAACTACCCTAAAAAAAACTTAAATCTCCATAAAACCTTCCTAATTCAAAAATACCAAAACCTCTCAAATAGCAAAACCAATTTCCAACAAAATTAAAATCTTCATAACCTAATCCAATCATCTCATAAATTTAAATTTATTAATGTATACGCTTATAATGCTTCCTAACCGGTGAGAACAATTTTTCTTTAACATAAGACTTAGGTCTTTCATCACTAACAATATTCTCATTTTCACCATGCCCAACCTTAACTCTAGTCTTAGGTGAAGCTGTTGGTAGCCCTATCTTATCACTTTTCCCTTGTCCAACATTAGGAGAATTTGAAGTATTTAATGGTTTTTTCGATTTTGTACCAACATGCAAAAACTCTTCAATTGGCGTACTAACAACTCCATATTTGCATACAAGGGAATTATTCCTTAAAACAATATTTATTTGTTTTGAATTATACATATATATCCCATTAAGCATTTTAGCAAAAGGATTTTCTATCATATGATCACAGCAGAATTTCTGTAATTGTAAATCGATTTCATCAACTTTTATTCTTTCAAGTTTTATTTCTTGTATTGTTTTATATTTAATTTGGTTAAGTTCTGATAGTATTTTGGAATTTTCTTCTTCTAGTTGTTTAACTTTGTTTTGTAGGTCTGAAATTGTTTTTTCTTGAGTTTTGATTGTCTCGTTGATAAGGTTTTGGGTAAGATTTATAGGGTTGATTTCGCTTTCTATTTCGAGGTTTTCTGAACTTTCTATGATGATTTTAGATGAGTTTATTGGGTTGATTTGTTGATCAAAAGATATTTGTGATGTATACATAGAAATTTCAGTTTCAAGTTCTTTGATACGAGATGTTTTCTCCAGATTATCAGTTTTTAAGGCTTCTTTTTCTGATGATAAGGATGTGTTTTTATCGATTAAGGTTTGGATTTCTTTAGTTAGACTAGCGTTTTCTTCTTGATAAATGTAGTAAAATGAGTTGGCAAAGTTATCGATGCTTTCTTCAGGGTTTTTAACGAGTTCATTTATTAGATTTAAGCATTTTTCTTGTGATATACTCATCGTCTGATAAAAATCTTCAGATTTATTGTTTAGATAAGGTAATTCTTTGTCTAGACTCTCAGATTTCTTCCTTAAGTCCTCTTCAATGCTATATAAATAGTCATTTTTTTGTTGTAAATCAAATTTTAATTGCCTAACTGTTTGATTTAATTCTGCGTTTTCTTTCATCAAATCACTAAGCCTATGGACAAAACAAGTATCTCGTTCTTCAGCTTTTTGCAAAGCTTCTGTATATGATAAAGTGGTCTCTTTAAGCTTAGTCTCAAAGCTTTTAACATAGTCCCTTTCATGATTTAGCATTTCTTCAATACATTTTTTCTCTTGCAATACGCTTATATTAACTTTTTTAAGCCTTTCAATTTTTTCACTGAGCATTTCAATTTTTTTATCATACTCAGCTTGTAGTTTTTTATCTTTTTCAACAAAAATCTCATAAGTTTTAGCATTTGAAGCTTTTTCATGATCAAGGGCAATGTTTAATGTTGCTATCGAGATTTGCAAATTGTGAATATATTCCCAATACTCCTGGGTTTTAAACTGAATTTGTAAAGGAGCTGGGGATATTCTCTCTTCGTCTGTAAGGTTTTTTATAGTTCCACAAAGTCCTTCTGATAAACTTTCAGTCTCTAACTTACAGGCAATCGGTTCATTGCCTTCTAGTGACTTTAACGAAAATTCAAACATTCAAATTATATGTATGAAATAAATCAAACGAAAATGAAGCAATGAAAATTCTGATCTCGCAATACAAACATAATCTGCCTATTGAATTTTCTCATGACTTCTATAAAGAATCTTTAAAAACAATACAAATTAGCATAAACTCTTATAAAATCGACAAAGATCAATCGGAGAAAACTGAAAAAAAATATATACAATTATTAGAACTTGAGATAAGCAGATCATTAAAAAAACATATTCTTATCTTATAGGATGAAGATAAAGGAGGACTTTTAGGCAACTTTAAAATAGAAGTCATAAATATTCTAACAAATACTTATAAATCCATAGGTAAAACAATACTTCAAACTTATTCAAAGAAGAGAACAATTTAGTCCTAATATTAGACACTCAAACTATTCCTATATCGTATTATTTCCTACACTAACTATTAAAAAATCAAATAACATTCTTTACCAGTTCAAATCATTTTCCCCATTATAAAGCTTCTCCAAAGATTTTTCTATATCTCCTAGTAAAGCATTATTTTTCTGTATAAAATTTTTGCAGTATTCTAACTTAAACTCTATTCTCGAAATATCATCCTGCTCTGTTTTCTGATTTTCTTGCTGTATAACTAATTTCTGATATTCTTCCGTAATTAGCTTTCTTATATTTTTCAGATTTGAATTCCCTGATTCTGATGCTACATTAATAGCTCTCATTTCAGCTAAATCCATCAACATCCTATGATCCCTTTTATCAACCGCATTAACCATTTCTTCATATATACAATGAAACTCAATTTCAATTAACTTTATCACATCCTGACTCATTTTCCATATAGTAGCATCCTCAGCAACCCTTACTGAAAAATTCCTTTTAATCTTTTTAACAACTTCAATATCCCCAAAATAATGCCCAGGACATAAAACTTTAAACCTAAACTTTTCATCAGATACAAAATGCCCTTTACCTCTAATTATAAAATATATTTCCTTTGATAACTCCCCTTCAGTATAAACATAATCCCCTGATACAAAATTCTCAGTTCTTAACAATGGTATAATAGTATAAACAAATCTTTCTTCTGCATTTTGAAACAACTCAAATATAAAAAAAGCATTATGATGTAAATTTTGAGCTATTTCAATCCTCAAAGGTATACTAAAAGAATTCAACAATCCTAAAGTTTGACTAAAACTATATTCATCTTTATCAAAAGTTTCTTTAACATATTTCTGCATTTTCTGTTTAACTTTTCTAGTAATCCTATTTTCTTCAGCATAATTGTCTATTAAAGCTAGTCTTTTATCAAGTATTTTTTTCTTCCCTTCTTCATTTGATGATATTAATGAACTAAGACTACTTATAGCAAAAGATAGAAAATATATAGCAACAACCATCCATAACATAGCTAAAAGTATCTCCCCAGTTGTTTTTGGGGTTATATCTCCATATCCAAAAGTACCTAAAGTTGTTAAAGCCCAGTATATTGAAGTTAAATAAATGTCGAAAATTTCTGAGTCTATCATACCTTGCCTTGAAATCCAAGTATCAGGATCGAATTCATAAAATCTAGCAACAAAGTACCATAAACAACTTATAATATGTAAGCTTAAAATAATCATAGAAAATGTACTGATGATTTGTGCTCCGCTATGAGAAAGACTGAAGAAATAATAGAAATTGTCGAGTAATGGAAAAGATTTAGCTTGTTTAAATAGTACAAGAACTTTGGATAAACGAAAAAGTCGTGGTAAGCTTTTTAACCTTACCAACTTGCTTAAAGTGTTATAAGTTGCTCTTTGTCCATTAGGATTCATTGAATATTGTATTAAGTCAAATGGAATACAAGCTACAACATCGATAATAAGCCATCCTTTGAGATAATTTGTAAATATTTGTTTTCGAGAGCATATTAGTTTTCCTTCACCATCAAAGTACGCTGTGTTTAGAGTTATAATAACATCCAAGATGAAAATGCTAGTCAGAATACAGTCAATTATGAACCACTGGTCAAATTCTCGGCTTACTATAAAAGCTAATAAAAAAGGTGTGACAATAGCTGTATACAAAAGGCTTAATCCCAAGATAAGATTCCAGTATACTTTAAAACCTTCAGAAGGATGAAACATTGATATGGGGACTATAATAGCTTCTGAAATAGTTTTTACGCTTTTTATAAGGTTTTGATGTTTAGTTAGGACGTCTGATAAGTTTTCTGAAGGATCGATGTCGCTTAGTGTTCTTGGACCAAAAAGTTTTATATTTCTCATCATTTTACTTATTCGAATACTCATTAAGATCCTCATGTGTAATCTTTTCCAGACTTCTTTATATTTTGAATGGATAGTTTCGTCGAAGTTATCGGTAAATAGTAAAAGTTCATGAGTGCTGTGAAGCATTCTAGAGTCATTCATTGCCTGTTAATATTTTTATATTGAATTATTATTCTGATAAATTAATGTGGAGGTTATGATTGAAAGTATTTAGAGTCATTCATTGCCTGTTAATATTTTTATATTGAATTATTATTCTGATAAATTAATGTGGAGGTTATGATTGAAAGTATTTAAAAGAATTTGAAAGAATTTTTGATTATGAATATTTGATTTATAATAGACAAAAGCTTATAAATTGGATAATTGATTTTATTGTAAAATGCTTTGAACTTTCAATAGAATTAAAGTGTTGGGAATAGAGATTAATAATAAAAAATGATGATTATGTTTGGATGTAACAATGGGAGAAGATGATATTGAATAGAAGAAAAAATATATGATAGAGGATACTGTGATAATATTTTAGATGATATAAAATTTAATACTTGAGTAAATTATAGGTATATAAGAAATATGCATATATAGAAAAAATTTTGAAGTGGGGATAAAATTTTCTTATAATTTTCATGGTTTAAATACAGCAATTTCAATTAAAAAAATCTTGATAGGAGTAATATACTTGGATTTTAATATAAAATAAAAATTCAAGTTCTATATCTAATTATTTTTAATGTGTATTTATTATATTTCATAGTATTTTACTATAAAGTATAACTAAGAAAAAATATTTGAATTTTGTTAGCACTTAAATATAACCATCATTAGACTTATTATATATCATTATTTGCTAATTTAATAATCAAACTCTCTTTAAAAAATACTTTACCATCTAGGAGCATTTTAATATGAATTCAAATTCAAGTATACAATATTTTTTCTTTACCAATAAACCAACAGGTCAGGTCTTCTCTATCAAATCTTAAATCCTTATATACATTTTTAATTCCTTATAACCCAACAATCTAAATCCTGTTCAAAACCTACAAAAATCCATTTACGACCTCTGTTCTTTACAAAAACTTAAATCCTAAAATCTAATAAATGTCCTCAGATATTAACCAAAATTTTAGCCCTAGAAAAAAAAATATCCAGTACTCAAACACAAATTTTATTCATTCGAAACAAAAATATTGATCTAACAAAATCCAAAAGAGCTTCTTCAATCTGAAATCCACCAAAACAAAAAGAAATCCTCAGACTAAAATCCGATCTTTCCCTTAAAGACAACTTCTGTAATGAGCTTTTAATAAAACTTACAAATTCCAACGACGAACTTTTAAAAGCTTACTCTGAGGTTTATGAACTTAATCAAAAACTATTTTCTATATATAATCCTTCAAGCATAACATGCCAAATAGATAATTCAGAACAAATCTTATAAAAATGATCTGTGTAGATTTGGAAGTTAGATTTTGGAGAAAAGAACAAGAAATAATAGCTCTTGGGCAAAGATACAAATAAGAATTAAAACTTATAATGGAAAAAAAACTAAAATTATTTTTTAAAAAAGCCAGAATTGACTTAATCCAACAGTGCAGAATATTGAAAAACTTTGTTTTCTGAAGGGAATGTTAATTGATATAAAGAAAGCTGTAATCGTCCTATAATGGATTACAATAAATTATATGAGAAAATTAGTCCAGAAAAAGAGAAGGGGAAGGATGAGGTTGTTGATTAATTTGAAGATGCATCAGAACTGTCCAGCTTTTTTTCGTAGCTGTTCTTTCTAGTGAATTTCTAAGTTAGAGATTAGTAAATAATTAAAAAATATTTGCAGTATATGATAAGAGTAATAAATTTATAGTTATTAACATCTATAAAAAATACTTTTAAATGAAGATTATTTTGATTCATGATATTACCTAGCACAAAATNTTAACATCTATAAAAAATACTTTTAAATGAAGATTATTTTGATTCATGATATTACCTAGCACAAAATTATATAATAAACTCAATTTATAAAAAAACTGTAATTCCTTCGAAATTATTAAATTCTTACTACAAAAAACAATCATCTTCACTCACACACCATAAAACAATTTTAAATCATACCATCATAAAATCATTACTTCATATCATTAATAACCTTATATCACTTAAACACCCAAAAACATAAAAACTCCCACAACCTTCAAACACATAGCAAAAGATACACTAAGTAGCTCTGGTGCTGGTTCTTTATCAGTTTTCCAACTTATAACAACCACTGAATCTCCAAGTTGAGGAAATACTGGTATCAAATTACCACAAGTGATATACAAATTATAATTGCTATTCGGAGTCAAATTACTAAACGTCAAATTAGCCTCAGTCTTTAAACTCATTACTGTTTGTGCAGAATTCGTATATCTATTAGCTGCATCAAATCCTCTAGCAATCTGATAATTAATCGGCACCCCAGTATCATTATCAATAGAAACAGCAACACCATATAAAATCCCAGCTTCAACAAGTGCCGCAGCAAAAGTTATTGACTTATAATCTGTAGTCCCAAGTAAATGAGGTTTCACAAACCATGAACAAGAGCTTAAAACAACTTCTTGTCCAGTAATCCCAGCTGATGCATTAAAGTTATTCAAACTGCTATTAAGATAAGTGATTTGGCTTTGTAACATACTAATCATATCTTTAGGTTTTAAATAATCATCACTTTTTGGATTGTCAATAAGATAGACTTGATACAAACTGATAACTTGATCAGAAGCACTATCAAGACGTCTATCTGAAGTTTGAGATGATTCAACAACTTGCCAAGGTCCAAGTCCTAAAACAAGGGCAACAGTATTTCTAATGATTTCTTTTTCAACAGTAGTTAAATAAGTCTTACTAAACCACATATTTACTATAGCCGGACTATATAAAGGAAGTGTTGTAAAATTTGCCGTCCTAATAATTAAACTAAGAATACCCATTTGATCTTCAGCAATAGCAAATACAGTATATGATGTAGCAGCTGATAAACCTTTTAATGTTATATTAGCAACACAGCTAGAATCTATATATAAAGTCCCATATGATATTTCACTTGTATTATAAGATGGAGGACCTCCTTGTTTAAGTTCAGTAGTAGAAGGTGCTATAGTTCCATATAATGCAAAAGCATAATAAATTGTACTAACTTTATTAACACTAATAACAGCACTAGCTTTAGCTCTTGAAATTTGTGTTATAGCGATTGATGTTACATCAGGATTAACATTATCATCTTCATGTATATAAAATTCTAAAGTGTTTTTTGTTAAAAAATATACATCAGAATTACTACCTTGTAAACTTACTGATATATAACTTTCTTGAGCTTCAGTTGTATTATCAATAAATATTCTAAAATATCCTGAAATTGTCCCTGGTAAGAACTCCATTTTTTTAGGTAACATACTCAAGCCTGAATAAATTGTGCTTAATGAAAACAGAAGGTTGATATCTTTGTATGGAGAAGTATTTAAAATAACTTTTATCGGTATTGATTGTCCTCCTTTAGGTATTGAAGGGATTTCATTTAATATTATTTCTTGGTTTTTGAGTTTTGTAACTTGGAATACTGATTTTGTTATTGGCGTATAATAATTAGGTGAAGCTTCACCTTTGATTTCCCAGTTTATTATATACTCAGTATCGTCAATTGTAGAAGGAACACTAACTCTAAAAGTTGTTTCCATCATCCCAGTACCAAGTTCGATTTCAGTAGGAATAAACACAAAGCCAAATGTATATGGGATTAAAGTAAGATTTAATGCACAAGGGTAATCCATATTGATTTTTATATATTGACTTACTGTTCCTCTCTCAGCAAAGAATTTCTCATCATTATTCACATGGATTCTAGGTCCAGGGTAAGTATATAAAATCCTGTTTTTACTAAGATTCGGGTAGGATCTGACGAGTATTTTTGAGTTAAACCCATCAAAAACTTTAACATTAATAAACCCCGCATATCCTTCAAATAACGGATTACACAACCCTTGTATAACAACCATAAGATTTCCAGCGTATTTTTGACTTTGCGGATATATTTTAACAATATCATAAGCGCTTTCACAATCAGGTGCTCCAGCAGCCCAATAATTTGAAGAAAGGCAACTTATAACAGATCCTTTTAATATATAATCCTCAGAAAACTGCACCCAAACTGCACCTTGGTTTTCTATAGAAGGTATACTCACTGATGTTGTAAAATTAAAAGTAAAAACATTTATAGTCCTAACATCATCATTATCAATAATAGTTTCATATAAATTCAAATACCCTGCTGCTGCTAACATATCAAGTTCCCCTGAATTCTCATTTAACATAGTAAAAGATGAAGAACTATATACACCAATTTTAAATTGCCCTGTATTACTTGATAATTCATGATTTGGGTTTATAACTCCATATATAAAAAGAACTATATTACAACTTGAACAATATTTATAAGCATCATGATCTATAACCCTTAATGTCCAACTATTAACAATTTCACATTTTATAAAACCTGATAAACCAGTTGCCCAACAATCTAAATAATCACCTATACGTTTATCGTATGTCTTAGGAAATATTATTGTCAAGTATTCATTTATAGAAAAACTTTGTGATGGGCTTATATGAAATTCATAAGTCGAAATTTCTCCTTCGTTTTTTGGGTAAAAGTTTATAAAAGTTGTTGTGATAGTTTCTGATTGAGATGATGTTGTTACTGTTATAGTATCAAGGCTTTTTTGTAAGACTACCCCATCGTATTTTATTCTTATTGCAAAAGTTTCACTTTTGCCTTTAGGGAAATTTTTAATACCAAGTATGTGGACTGTAATTTGACTATTGTGAAACATGCTGTTTACTGTAGCTCTAAAAGTTTTTCCATCGAAAATACAGTCTTTGACGAATTGGATACCAATTGACACTCTACAATCTGGAGGGTTTATAAACTGATCAAAATTCTTAGTTGGGAAGTCAATTTCTATAACTGCCCCTGGGCCTGTTGAAGCTATTGGGGTGAAAAAAATGCTATACTCAGCAAGAGCATTAGCATTTGTAGGGAAATTCGTCACTAAGGCATCAGTAACTTGTTCTACAACAAGATATGAAACTAAATCAGGTCCTGTCATTGATGCTGAGTTTATAACTCGGCCATATTCATTTTTAGATTCAAAAGTAATAGTCCCAAGGCTTCCTAAAACTGATGGGTTTTTTACACCACTTATAATAACCCTTAATAAAACCCCAATCTGTATATAAGGTAATCCAGATAAAGTTATGAGGTTTTTATAAGGTGTACAAACATAATTTGTAATCTCTACACCATTAGCAGAAAAATAATAACAATAAGGTTTTGGTGTTGAATAATGTAAGGAATATGACTTTGTAGGATCTAAAGTTATAACAATACTACCTTTAGCTGGTATTGTATGTTTACATCTTAAATAAAACTCATATCCGACATTAACACAATTTGCACAATTTTGGTCTATGTTCATAACTGTATTTCTTATTATCCCTGAAGTAAGTAAAGGTAAACTTCCTGAAACGAAATAATTTTTAATAACCATATTATCAATAACATAAACAACAAGCCCATCAGCACTTGAAGATACACTTTGTGGATTTGTAAGGCCAAAAACTGTGAATGTATAAGTGGCAATTGAAAGTCCTGAGGTTAAATATATAGAAACAATATCAGCTGAAGGATAACAATAACAAGTATAAGTATTAGTACNTAAGCCCATCAGCACTTGAAGATACACTTTGTGGATTTGTAAGGCCAAAAACTGTGAATGTATAAGTGGCAATTGAAAGTCCAGAGGTTAAATATATAGAAACAATATCAGCTGAAGGATAACAATAACAAGTATAAGTATTAGTACCATCTGAGCAAGTAAGGGCTAAATATCGACAATATCCTTCATCATGGGTTGGGGTGAATTGTAATAAAAGGAATGAAGAAGTTGATCCAATGGCTGAAGAAAGGGTAAAAGTAAAAGACAAAGTTGTTAGGTCTTGAACTTCTCGAGAACTTAGACCGATAGTATTAACTGATGGTGAACTTGCAGGTGTTATAACACCTGTTGTTAATATAAAAGTTCCAGTATGAATATCAGTTCTAATACGATTAGTAATAGTATAAGCTGATACAGTTATAGTAACAGTATTCGCTGTAAGTAAGTATTTAATTCCAGCAAGATGGAATATAAACTGTGCATTAGATGGGATTTCATAAAACCCAGTAACTGTTATAATAACTGGAGTTCCAATAGAAGCAACAACTGGTCGAGTAGTCACTGTGCATGTAAGCCCAGCATCATTAGCTCCAGAAATAACTAGAATTCCTCTACAAGACACAAGGTCACTTTTTGTAACCCCGATCCCTAAATCAAGGTCAAACATAGAAAGCCCATTTTCTTGTGTTGGTAACTGGATTTCTATATACCCTCTTTCTGCTAATAAATCATCATTTTCTTCAGCTGATGGAATTATATGTGATGATGCTAAAGAAAACACTAAAACTGTTGGAGAGTCTATACCTGTACTCATAGGGTAAACTGAAGCTCCTGAAAAAGCTGAAGCTGTTATTTGTACCATAACCCCACCAGTTTCTAATAAAACTTTACTTGTATCATATGTTGATAAAGGTACATAATAATATCCAGCATTTATTGGAGATAAAATTGTTAAACTTACTGTTGATAATTGACTTGCTTGAAAATCCCCTGGACCAGTAGGTGGGTTTAATGTTGATATAAATAATTGAACCCATATAACCCCTGATGTTACAATACATGATTGAGCAGTGTCTGTACCAGAACCATATGGGGTTATTGAACATATAAGTCCTGTTGTTCCAAATTCTGAAGGTAAAGATATTGTCACATAACCATTTGCAGGTACGAATATGTTTGGTGTTATATCAAAATCTATTGTTATAGTACTACCTCCAGCAGATGGTGTAGTTGGATAGTTAACATCTATTATTGGTGAAGTTTTTGTAGATATAGTCACATTAGCTAGTTCTGAGTTTGTATCAATAATTGTTGTAGCATCAGGTCTAAAAGTGCTTATTTTAAGATTTTCAGATACTCCGGATGTTGAAGGATTTTTCAATTGCATTATTATTGTAATATATGTTTCTGCAGGGACAGGTTTGAAATTTGATATAGTCAATGTGAGAAGTGGGATACTATAATCAACAATAACAGTGTTGTTATAAGCATAATCTTCAAGTCCACTATCTACCCATACCAAATAATTCCCATCCATAGAAAAACTTTCTGGGAACTCTAAAACTATATACCCTAAAGCTTCGATTGGGTTTTTCGTCCTAAACATAAGCTCGTACATCATAATACAATTCCTAGACATTTCCATATTCTCATCAACAGGGTTTATAGAAACCTCCAAAAAATCAGAAGGCTCTATATTAAAGCCACTAATATTATCTTTATATAAAAATAAAGTATTAGTATCTTCTCTAAAAATATAAATCCCAAAAAAACCTAAAGATCCTGACCAATTCGGATTTGTTCCTGTCATTCTTATATTATATTGAATACCAGCTTTAAGATCTTTTGATATCCCAGTTAAGATAACAGAAAGATTATTTGTAGCACACTGAAGATCACCTTCAATATTACCTCCAGTTGTCGCATATGATGAGCAACTTGGATTGTTTGGTATATACAATCCATTAGGGAAAGTAAACATAATCCATGAATAAGCAGGTATAAGTTGATCGCTTTGGAATGTAAATAAATATTTTGTTATATCCCCAGCTATATTACTAGATCCAGGTAATATACTTACAGTAACTAAAGTTAAAATAGATGGTCTTTCTGATATACCAACAGTACCAAATACTAAATTCATGTCGATTATATATTCATAATAACTTGAAATAAGCTTAAAATTACCTGTTCCTCCAGCTGAACTTGGGTTTTTTAAATTGTAAATGGTTACTGAGAATTGCTTTTTGGCATATACTGTTTGTGAAAATGTTATATCTATAGTATAGCCTGATAAAGTACAGAGAAGGACAGAACATGTTGGATTACCTGCTATACCTAAGTTGTTTTCGAATTGTTGGGGGAAAGTTATTGAAAGGACTCCGTTTATTGGGATTTCGTTTGTGGTTTCAAAGGTAAAAGTGTAGTCAGAGTAGCGACCAGCGTTGGTTATTGAGTTTGAGATAGGAAGTGTGCCTTTGGGGTAGATTTTACCGATTTCGTCATAGCCTAGGCCAGATACTTGACTGCAAAGTAAGATTGAGAGTAACATTATTGTAAAAACCATGTATAAAGTTTAAGGATTTTAGATCGGATAATTTATTATGCTTTTAATTGTGGCTAGTATGAGAATAGTAAATTTTGTTTATATAAATATGCACCCTAGATCTTATAAAATTCCTAAANACATTATTGTAAAAACCATGTATAAAGTTTAAAGATTTTAGATCGGATAATTTATTATGCTTTTAATTGTGGTTAGTATGAGAATAGTAAATTTTGTTTATATAAATATGCACCCTAGATCTTATAAAATTCCTAAAAGATTTTCCCGCAGCAGAAGCCCGGTGTATGATTACAAACAACAGGANAAGATTTTCCCGCAGCAGAAGCCCGGTGTATGATTACAAACAACAGGATTTCCAACGGAAAAGGGCGAAAATAGTCTCAGAAAACGAAGAATTGCATGAAAAGAAATACGATTTACTAGAAGAAAGGAAAAAAGTTCAAGGCGAAATCAAGAATGTTAAAAAAAGTATCGAAGCTTTAGAAGAAATGCTTAAAAGCTATAAGTCTAATACACTTATTTTTTTACCATGTAGCCATCAGAAACTTGTTAGCTTAAAAAACAGACAGTTGCTTGATAGTACATTTGAGAAAGCACTTGAAAGGCTTACTGAAGATGAGCTGAAAAATGAGATTATTATAAGACAGATAAGATCAAAAATTTTCTATAGCCTTGAAAGTAAATATCCAGAAATATTCAAATGCACACATCAAGAGAAGTTTATTAATACAAATTGTGGCCATACTAATTCAGGTGAATGCCGTGATATTAAAAAATACATGAAAACTTCCCAATGGCCTCTTTGTTCTACAAAAATCGAACATATTTTCGAATGTGGGCATTCAGAACTTATGGATTGTGGTGGCAAAACTCCTACAAAATGTTTACGTTGCCTATAGTTTATACTAAGATATTCTATTAATAATAGTTTCACTCAAAGGATTAATTTCTCGGCTTGATAATTAGAAGTTTATCGTTGATAGTTTTCACTATTATCGGCTTTTGCGGTCTTGAAGGTGTTTGTGACTTGGCAATTTTCGGTGTTGCCACAGCTTTTTTCACAGCAACAGGACTTGTACTAACTTGTCTTTTCGATGTATCAAATATCTTAAAATTCTTACAGGAACTGTTTTTCATTATTTTATCATCAGTTGATGATATCGCTATTATAGGTTTTTTCTTACTTTCTTCAGATTTAGGGAATATGAATTTTCTTGGTTCATCGTGTTTTGATATAGACCTTGATGAGTTATCACAATCTGATGATGAAGTCATTGTGGAGTTTTTTTTTGTCGAGTCTTCAGAAAATGGTTTTATGTCGAGGAATTTTTTATCGAGAAGTTTTGTGTCAAAAATTTTTGAGTCAAGTTTCGATTCAATGAATTTTAAGTCTGCGTGCTTAACTTCAAATATTTTCTGTTCAGGGTGTCTCTCATGCCTTTTTGGTTCATGAACTTTTGTTTCTAATATTTTTGGCTCATATGCTTTAGTTTCTATAATTTTAGGCTCTAAATCTGAAGGGTCTATGATTTTGGACTCGATAGGTTTTGACTCTAGGCTTTTAAGATCGATTTTTTGTAAATCTAGGCTTTTAGTTTCAGTATTTTTAGGTTCTAAACTTTTAAAATCTGTGTTTTTGCTTTCGATTTTATTCTCTGTATGTTTCGATTCATTAATTTTTTGTTCTTTAGCTTTGTTTTCAGCCATTTTTAACTCATTCATCTTTGCTTCAAGCAATTTTACTTCCAGTATTTTCGCTTCAAGTTGTTTTGTATCCATTTGCTGTCTAGCTTTAAGGCACAAAATTTCTTTTTTAAGTGTTTCACAATTTTCTTGATACTTTTTCTCAGTCTGTTTTATAACAACATTCATACTAGCAAGTCTTAAATCTTTTTCTTTCATAGCCAGCTGAAAATCTTGAAGGTCCCTATCAAGTTTTTCAGCTTTTCTTATAAGGGCAAGTTTTTCACTTCTTTCTTTTTCAAGTAACGACAAAGTTCTTTCAACTTCTAAACTTTTAATATTTTTCTTTAAAGCCCAGCATAAATCTACAGATTTAATCCTTGTTCCTAAT
>MPUH01001083.1:0-24535 GCA_001970955.1 Stentor coeruleus
ATTGCCTATATTTGCCACACAATTTCCTATCACCAAATTCAAACACTATAAAAAATCCATTCCTAATCCTCATACAATCCAAATATCAAAACTCTCTAAAAAAAATCTAAAAAAAAACATCACTAAATAAATTCGCAACACCCAAAGTCATAATTCAAAAGAAATCCTGAAAAGCCAAAAAAACCAAAAAATATTTTCCATTCACTTTTCCCAACATCATCCCAAATAATCGTCACAAAAACACAAGAAAAAATCAGTTGCCAAAAAGTAGAATTTTAACAAACTGGAAAAAATCAAATCAAAAAATAGCATACCCACTAATAAACTTATAAAATAATTAGAAAATATTTAAAAAAATTGTTGAAGTCTAAACTCCATACTTGTGAGTGGATGGAATAATTGGATAATAATGCTCACAAGATCAATTTTATTCCGGCGCTTTGGCAGCACAGCCACTGCCGTAGCTCAAGCTCCTAAAGAAGATATCGAAGGTTTAGAGAAATATTGGGAAAAAGCTCTGAACTGGTACAACATTTACAATTCTCGGCTATCCCTAAAGGCTTATAGGACAATTGCCCCATTTCTACAGCTAGACAAAGCTAAAAAAGTCTTAGAAATAGGTGGAGGTACTGGATCTGGTGCTGAAATCCTTATTCCACAATTGACATCATCTGCTACATACACTTTAACAGACCATATTGAGTGTTTTTTAAAGGTAGCCAAAGAGAAGAATCTTCCTAACACAGAAGTCTTAAAGGTCGTGCCTTCACATCTACCTTTTGCTGGTGAAAGTTTTGATAGATTTATAGCTCTAGCAACAATTGAAGAATTAGAAACTACTAAAAAAGTCCTCTCTGAAGCTTATAGAGTCCTTCAGCCAGGGGGGATTATTGGAGCATCAGTCACAGGAAAGCGTGAAGCTGATAATTATCGTGTAATTTCTGAACATGTACGTCAAAAATTTGGTATTGTTAGTCCTTTACGTTTTAGAAGCGACTTAAAAAATACTGGGATGATCAAAAGGATGTTTAATGAAGCAGGTTTCCATAAGACTTTTATGTTCTATGAAAATATTACATTCAAAAGTAATAGCATTGAAGAACTTAAAAGTTTCTTTTTACAAGAACCTAGCCTTGCTGAACAACCAATAGAGATTAAACAGAAAATTGATAACTACATTGAAAAGGAACTTGTGAATCTTCTAAGAGTTGAAGAAACTCCTCTAGCCACGGATTTCTTATTAATTATCGGATTTAAACTCTAGATAGATGAATTTTATAAGAAATTATTTGATGAAGAAGGTTAGTAAGTGTTGATTTTAGTTCTTATGCCTCATCTTCTGCATCACCATTCTCATGTATTCACGTTTATTCACACCTCTTTTATGGGTACCTAAACGTCTTTTGGCAACTTTAAGAGCTTTCTTTTCATCTTTTGTACTGCCAGCTTGGAGAAGTTCTAGTACTTTCCTTTCATATGGAGCGAATCCTGTCACTTCACGGATTACTGAACGAACCAAAGCTGTTCTTTTGGAAAGACGACCTTTTCTATATGAGGGTTTTGCTACTTTGGCTAACTTAGTCACAGCATGACCTTTAGTCAGCTTCTTCGCTTTTTTAGGTGCTTTTCCAGGCCTCGCCATTTATTATCAAAGTTGTGGAGTAGAGGGTTTTTAGGGTGTTAAATAAACCTGTTAGATTTCTTGTAATAATATGGATGAAAACTCACTTAAAACAGAGATTCTTATCTGCATTGAAGTCAAAGGAAATTGTAAATGGAAATTTGAAATTGATCATTTTGGTTCTAGTAAGCGGCTGTTTGAGATTTTAGAGATTAATTCAGAAAAAAATATTGTTCAAATACCTTTTATTATTGGTGGGCAGGGAAAAATTATAGTGACAGCATATATTGTTGTTGAAACAAGTATAATTTGTGAAGCGTTTTCTCCTATGAAACGTATCAATGAAATCAAGTCGAGTGTCCGAGAAATCAGTCTGATTGAACTGATAAAAAATGGTGTTTTCAAAGAAAATTTTACTATAAATAAATATTACAATTCAGAAGCTACAATTACGCTTGGAGAAGAAATACCTAATGAAAAGTTTGTGATGTTTTTTCAAGGGATTAACTTAGATAAAAAAGATTTTTTTGGATCAAGTGACCCTTATTTGATAATCTCTAAAGAAAAAATAAATAGTCCTGAGAATTTTACAAAATGGGAAGAAATTTGTCGAACTAATATTATAAAAAACAATATAAATCCTATATGGGATTCAATAGAATTCAGAAGTCAAGAAGTATATGATTATCGTCAAGAAATAAAAATAAAAATTGATTGCTATGACTGGAATAAAAAAAAACCACATGAGTTTATAGGTTCTTGTGAAACTAAACTTAGAGAATTATTAATACCAGGTACTAAACTTATGCTTTATGATCAAAAAGATATTAAAAAATCTTCAAGTGGTTATATTAACAAATGTTCAGGGAGTATTCAAATAAACCAAATAAAAATCGATAAAATATATACATATTTGGATTATATAAGAGCTGGGTTAAATATATGTGTTGTTTTAGGAATTGATTTCAAGATATCAAATGGAGAATTTACAAATTATTTGTCTTTACACTATCTTAGTAATATCAATAAAAACCCATATGAAAAAGCTTTAGAAAATATTGTTTCAGTACTGGAAAAACTTAAAAAAACAGATAAATATTATGTTTATGGGTTTGGAGGGATTCCAGAATCTCAAGACACGCCTGGAGTTTTTCCATTGAATTTTAATCAAGACAATCCAGTTATTAATAAAATTGAAGGAGTGATTGGAAAATATAGAGAAGCTGTTAAAAAAGTTATTCCTTATAATCAAGAATTTATTAGCCAAATGATTGATGGAACAAATGCAAGTACTGGTAATTATTCTTATGCAGAACTTTATACTGTATTAACTATATTTACTGATGGAAAAAATAATGTTGATATAATTAAAGAAAGTATTGAAAGAACTTCTAGATCTCCATTAAGTATTATAATTGTTGGTGTAGAAGAAATAGTAAATAATACTTTTGAAATATTAAATGAGGAAATTCAAGGCGAGAGACATAATGCTATATATATTCCTAAAAGGGAAATTGAAGATTTAAAGAAACTACAGGAAAAAATATTAGGGAAAATTATTAAACAAATAGAAGATTTTATGAGAAGGGTTGAATATGTTCCTAATATTCCTACATTGATGGAATCTTATAGGAGGTTGAGGAAGATAAAGAAATTCTTTTAAAGATAAGAAAAAATCGAGAGTTTATGGGAAAATAATATTTTTTTTATTTGCAACATATTTTTCATCTTGATTTATTCTGGTTGTTTACTTTATTTTAAATTCAGTTTTATGATAAATTTATTAAGTATAACTATTTTAAACAGCTTAAGGGATGATTATAAGGATTATGGAGATACTAATTATTTTTTACTATCCTATGATTTTATCATTGTCTTCTTGTTTCTTATTCTCATTTTACATGCTTTTAGGTATTAAGAGTCAATGTTTAATATAATATCGTCATAAGGATTTTATAATGCAAAATGAGGTATGAAATAACAAGGGAAATGCAAATAGTTATTTAACTGTAGATTAGGAGGCNTACTAATTATTTTTTACTATCCTATGATTTTATCATTGTCTTCTTGTTTCTTATTCTCATTTTATATGCTTTTAGGTATTAAGAGTCAATGTTTAATACAATATCGTCATAAGGATTTTATAATGCAAAATGAGGTATGAAATAACAAGGGAAATGCAAATAGTTATTTAACTGTAGATTAGGAGGCTAGAGAAACTACTTCTAAACTAAAAACTGCTAATCATTTTCACAGGCAATTCTACAGGATAAGAGATTTTGGAGCGAAATGGTTGGTGACTTATGGCCACTTAGTCATTTGGTGAGCAACTTTACTACTGAGCTTTAAAATAGCAAAAAACCAAACTGAACGAAATAATTTGATGGTTATTCTATCTATTCTTTAACTATATTAGTCCTTTCACTAACATAAATACCATCTAAGAATTTTCTAACATCCTTTTTCTTAGCAGCACACGACTGTTGGATGAGAGCAGCAGATAAAGACACAAGTTCTAAATCATTTCCCTTAAGAATAAGCTCATCTTTCATCGCATCGCTTTTTTCAATTGCAACACCATCAAGCATTTTAATCTTCCTAACTCTTCTTTCACCAATAAAGTTTCTAATTTCAATTGATCCTTTATCTCCAGGGATATTAACATTGATTGGAAAGTGAGCATAAACAAGTCTCATATGGTACTCATAACCCTTTAAAACTCCTGTGAATAGATTCTCAATAGCCGATAAAACGCTTTTAACACAAGCTGCTTGTTTTTTGTTAGCAAACCAGCTGTCAATCTTAACGAGCTTTCCCCCATCAAGAATTTGTATGTCTACAGGAACATGCTTGAATGTTTTTGAGAGTTTACCACGAGGACCCACAACTGTGACTGTTCTGGCATGAGAGGTAACTGTAATACCTTCTGGTACTTTTACTTTGTCGGTCTTAAGTATTTGCCTCATTGCTGCCAATAAATATGGACCATAGTCAAAGTTTTACGTAAAAAAGAGTCCTTTTGTAAACTTATATGTGTTAAAGTTAATTAGAAGAAAATAATTACATTTTTTTGTGGGAAGGTAGGCTTTTTGTTCATTTTATAATATTGGATGTTTGATTATTTAGGATTTTGTTGGGTGTTGGTTGTGATTTATGTGGATCTGATTTGGGTAAATTGAGAAGGAAGTGATAAATTATTCTTTTTGTAGATTGGATAGATTTTTTTGAGGGTATATGTGCTTTTGTAAGGGATTTTTAGTTAAGTTATTGTGATTATATGTAAGGACTCTTGATATTGTTTAAGAAGGTTAAGCTTGCTTTTACTTGTCCTGGATAAAATAATTGCACCTACATATAAAATTATGATTTATTTTGTTATATATTGTATAATGAGTGCATTTGATTCCAAGCTTAAAAAGAATCCAGTTGCATATCTCAGTTATCTTCAAAGTCAGAATCGAGCGAAAAAGCAAGTCGAACAGCAAGATAAAGAGAAAATCATTAATAAACAAAAAGAGGAAGCCTTTAATATCTACCTTCAAGGAGCAAATGAAGAACGTGTAGATGAGCAAAGAAAGCGGGAAAAAGTAAAAATCTTTAAAGAAAAGAAACCTATTGTAATGCATTCAAGGAAAAAGTGGGGCCCTGGTGTAGAGATAAAATCTAATGTGAGTAGAAGAGAAAATATCCACCCTGATGCTTATTCTTCACAAAGGGAACCAATAAGATCAGAAAGTTTAAAAGTATTTGACAATAAATTCCAAGAAGATGATGAAAGAGTGGATATAATTGAAAATAAAGAAAAAAGATCTATTATTGATCTCATACAGGATTTTGACTCTGATGAGCTTTGTAAAGTTCTTTCTTTCATAAACCTGACTACCAAAGAGAAAATAAATCGAAATACTTAATTATCTAAATCAATAAAGAATTTGGAAAGCTTTTTTGCAGTGATTCCACTTGTTCTTGAGGTAAAGGATTATATGAAATCACTGCCTTAAAATGTGGCATACTATGAGATAAAATATTTCTCAAATTATCACATTTCGTCAAACTACAAAAACTAAGATTCAAATGTCTAAAAACCTTATTTTTCAGCAAAAAATATTGCTTTGTTTCTTCATCTTGAATTAATTCATCAGCTGGGGTTTCTGGTTCAACAACTTTTCCACGATTTTTTTGTGCTTTGATTTTAGCTAAATCTTTTTCTTTTTTCCTATATTCATCAACTTTTTCATCAGGAAAATCAAGTTTTCCAAACACACCAACAAGACATCCTAACTCATCATCAGTTATATTGTTCTTACCAATATTCACATTCATCAAGAATCTATTAACTTCTAAAACTTCAGCTAAAGGGACCAAACTAGATATAAAGTTCCCATACAAATCTAAAGTTTTTAAAAATTTGTTTGTTTTCACGTTATCACAAATAAGCCTAAAAGCGTCATTTTCTAAGTTACAAACTCTAAGAGATAAAAGTTGAAGTTTACTGCCATCACGAAGAAGGTCTGAGAATTTATTGTTAGGAAGTGGATTCCAATCAATCTGCAGCCAAGGAGTATGTTCAAAGCTTAAACATGGTAAAATAAGATCTATCTGTTCTGGAGTTATTTCGCAATTGTTGAATTTAACCATTCTAGTAGGACAACCTGATAATGCAACACAGAGAATTTTAAAAGATAAGTTGTCGAAGCAGTGGGAAATCGCAGAAAAGTAAGGAATTTCATTCTCTGGCTGGCCAGGATCATTGAAGCATGGGTGTAGTGGTGCATCAAATTGCTGTGATATCATAGCTAGGTCATTGTATAACTTGCCTGTAAGTTTTATTTGGGCTTCAATAATCTCAGTTGGAGGCCTGCGATACTGCGTATAATAGTCCCATATTCCTTTTTCCATTTTATGTTTATTATATCATAACTTGTGAGAAAACTAAATGATAATTGATATGATAATATATCATTTTCTTAAGTACTATTGGATTATATGAATTTGTCATGTAAAGTTTATCTTAATTTAGTATTTTTTTCCCCTTCCAATTAAAGAATGGTTTATATCTTTGTTTTCAAAGTAAAAAAAGCGAAATCTCAGTAATATCAATAAGTGTTTTTTGTTTTACTTTTAAAAATGAATCTTGCAATTATGTCCAGACATGATGACATGCAGATTATTGAAGAGAAACTTGTAAAATCTACAGGAGAAATACTAGTAAGAAGATACTCAAAAGGAAGACTACTTGGAAAAGGAGGCTTTGCTAAGGTCTATGAAGCAATTAATATAGAATCAAAAACCATGTATGCTCTAAAAATGATGGAAAAAGCTTCTATTTCAAAAGCAAGACAAAGACAAAAGTTCATGGCAGAAGTCAAAATCCACAAAGTTCTTCATCACACAAATATAGTAAAATTTGAAGGTTATTTTGAAGACAGTGATTATGTTTACATAATACTAGAAATTTGTCCAAATCAAACACTAAATGATTTGATGAAAAGAAGAAAAAGAATAACTGAACTTGAAACGCAATGTTATTTAACTCAAGTTCTTTCATCTTTAAGATATCTTCATAGTCATCGAGTAATACATAGAGATATCAAACTTGGGAACATTTTCCTTAGTGAAAAAATGGAAGTCAAAATGGGTGACTTTGGCCTTGCAGCTAAACTAGAATTTGATGGTGAGAAAAAACGAACTATTTGTGGGACTCCAAATTATATAGCCCCAGAAATCCTTGATGGTAAAAATGGGCATTCTTATGAAGTTGATATCTGGAGTTTTGGTGTTCTTATGTACACTTTATTAATTGGTAAGCCACCATTTGAAACAAACGACGTTAAAACCACATATCGGCGTATTAAAATGAATGCATATAGTTTTCCTGATCATATAACTTTAACTTCAGAAGCTAAAGACTTGATAGAAAAAATTCTTGTGACAGATCCAGTCCTCAGGCCTACAATATCTGATATAGAAGAACATCCTTTTTTTTTAAAAAACCTAATCCCAAAATTCCTCCCTACAAGTACTTTAGCAATTCCCCCAAGTTCAACTTATTTAAGACAATTTGAGAAACCTACAGGATTAAGTTCTGGACGAGGTAGAGATTCTTCTTCTAAGCTAAGATCTATGTCGAATAATAAAGAAGACCTTAAGCCACCAAGTAGAGGTGAAGGTAGAGCTATGTCTGGAGAAAGAAATGCTTCAGGATCGAGTATGAAAAAACAATCTACGATATCTTTGTATATCCCAACAGTTGGTGGACCCAGGATATGGGTTAAAAAATGGGTTGATTATTCAAATAAATACGGTTTGGCGTTTGTTTTTTCTAATGGCTGTGCAGGGATGTATTTTAATGACGCATCTAAAATCTCATGTACTAAGGATGGACAATTATTCCAATACTTGTCAAAAGGGCCTAATCCTGGAGAAGACATTCTTAATGAATATACATTTGATGAATACCCTCAAGAACTTATGAAGAAAGTCAAACTTCTCCAGCATTTCAAAAAACACTTGAAAAACGATGAGATTATTCATGAAAGCATATCACCTTTGCCTTATATTAAAAAATGGCTTTTGACAAGCCATGCGATAATTTTTAGGCTTAGTTTCAAAATTGTCCAAGTTTATTTTACTGATAAATCAGAACTTATGTTGTGTAGCGATACAAAGTACGTGGTGTATATTAGCAAAAATGGAGAAATCACAAGCACACCGTTGATTAATGCTTTAGATTCAGGGAATAGAGAAATGAGTAAACGTCTAAGATACACAAAGGAGATAATTACAACAATGATTCCAAATACAGGCAAGATAAACTCTCCTAGATAGGGACTTTTGAAAATAAGTGAAATTAATATTAAGCCATGGAAAAGAAAAGAGGAAAAATTGACACTGGTCTTGGGGTTAAAGCAAAAGACCAGCGGCCAATAAAAGACAAGCAGTTCCAAAATAAATGCGCAAAAAATATTATCAAGTATTTAATCTTAAACAACTATACACATCCAATATCATTAAGTATTTGCCTTGCTGGGGATACCTCTTTGTTCCGTGATGTGACAGATTTTCTATTGAAGAAACTTGACCCTTTTCTAGGTTTTAATAGTGAAAAAGAACTACAAGACTTGTTAAAATCTTTAGGTTATCCATATCCTTTACATTCTCAGTATTTTTCTGGAGCTACTAATTATTGGCCTTATCTTCTTGCTACTATGGATTGGCTAGTTAAACTTTTAAAGGGTTTTGAAAAATCAAAGGATTTCGATATTTGTGATGAATACTTTTTTACTGCTTATGATGCTTTTATGACTTCAAAACCTGTTGAGCCTATAAGAGAAAAGTTTAATAAAGAACTAGATGTTTGGATTGATAAAAACAAAAAAAATTGTGAGGAAGTGAGAAAACAGATTAAAAGTCTTAAAGAAATTAAAAGAGAATTGAAGAAAGATAAAATTTCAATTGTTAATGCTGATTTGATAAAGGTAGAACAAGAACTTAAAACACAACTTGGTCAGTTTTATGAGATTGAAGAAAGGTGTAAGATTTTTGAAGCAAAATATAGTGATTTTCAAAATTTGATTGAAAAATACCTCCCTCAAGGAATTCCTACTGCTGAAGCAATACAGGTTATGTGGGAAGATTATCTTATTGCTGAGTCTGATACTCCTTCTGTAATTAAAAAGACTGAAGAAATAATAGAAAAGAATAGGAAAATGCAACAGTTTGTTGATGGTGATGAAGAAGCTACGGCTGATTATAAACGTGATTTAATTGAGATGCAGGAAGAAATTGAGGATATATTTAGGGAAAATGAACACTTGCAAGAAGAAATTAAAAATGTTGAAGAAACTTTACACAGTTTTAGATTGAAAATAGAATTGATTAAATTTTTTGAAAAGGAAGCGGAGAAGAGTGAAGAAAAGATAGAAGAAAATAATAAAGTAGAGTAAATCAAAGATGTGTTTTATATGTGATTAACAAGGGCTGGACAATAGTCAAGCGATAATTCCTAACTAATACTAATTTAAATGGCAGAAGATGATGAAAGTACAGGATTAAGAAATCTAGTTCTTAGTGAAAAAGATAAAAACGAAGCCTCGAAATTGAAAAAGGATGAAAAAGAAAGAATTCGATATGCTTACAAGGAGCGATGGCTAAAAGAAAAAGCTATTGTAAAAGAAAAAGAGAAAAAAAATCATTTTGAAGTCGCTCAAAGATCAGTTGCTAGATTTTCTAACAGCCCTTTCGCTGTTAACTTTCTTGGTCTTGAAGAAATCAGAGAACACAATCGAAAATATAAAAAGAAAATCCCTAAAATTAGGAAAAATTCAAAACCAAAACAAACTCCTTCTCAAACTCGCGAAGAAAAATTTCTTTCTAAATTACGAAATGAAGTTAAAATGATAGAAAACAGTATCTTTTACTTAGCTGAAAAAAAACTCCAAGCTGCTACAAAAGATAAACATCATCTTTCCTTTACAATTGAGCTTTCTAAAAAATCCAAGCAACAATCTAAAGAAAGTGAAGCCTTTTCTGCTATTTCCAAAGGTATTCAAAGTTATTCATCAAAAGCTGGGCATAATTCATATATGTTTTGATATATTATTCCCTGTAAAAATGAATTAGTTAAATAATACAACTTTTATAACTAAGAATATAATTCAAGTAGTTAAGAAAAGTTCTAAAAATTGGGAATCTAAAGATAAAACATATGAAAAATCTTAAAAAAAAGAATATTAAACTAGGGGTAAAGTTTGGAGTCACCATATTTTATGGTCTGGATATAAAAATGACTAATCATCTCTGGAATACTCATCCTAAGGGCAATTCGAAAGGATCAAGATCTTGCAGGGTGTGTAACGGTAGAAATGGTCTAATTCGCAAGTATGATCTTATGGTGTGCAGGAGGTGCTTTAGAGAACAGGCTGAACAAATTGGCTTCAAGAAATACAGATAAGTAAACATAGTACTTATAATTTTGGTTATATGGATGTTAGAAGATAAAAGAATGTGTATAATACTTAGGAGGATAAGATTTTTTTTTTCGTTTAATATTAGCTTGAGTACTAAATCTTATTATTAAAGCCAAGTTTATATGGACTTTTTTAGACTTGGAGATATTGTTGACTATTTTCTATCACTCTTTAAGCTTTTTGTTAGACTATTTTGATTAATATATGGTTTTATAAACTTAGATTAAATAAATATAAGATATGGAATTATAGGTCTTCTTCTAGCATAACTATATTTATATATTTAGTATTAAATGTTGATAGTTGTTTATTTAAGTTTATATTTTAGTAGTATTATGAATATTTATAGTCTAAGTACTACATAAATTATGAGCATAAAGCCCTAAGTTCCCACGTTTCTCTAAAATCTCTTTCTAAAAACATAACTTCAGGATGAAAAGTAGCTTCAACTAATTTCCCATTAAACCTCTTTGCACAAATAGACCTCCTTGCATTCATCGCTTGTTCCACTGTATCATAAGCTACATACGCATTCCCAGCCCCTTTTTCCCCAGGTTTCGGCATAGCCATACTTTCAATTTTCCCATATTTCGCACATTCACATTTAATATCATCAAAAATATCTTGATATTCCACTTCATTCTGCATATCCGCTTTAGTAACAATACTTTTCAAACATAAAACTCTACTTGGAGGGTCAATTTTTTTATCAGGCTTATCGTCACTTGCAGCAATATCATCTAAACTTCTTTTTTTAGTATTTTTTAAAGCATAATTCCCAAATAAACAATTCATTGATGTTACACTTGTAGGTTGTGATCCTGTATAATGTTTTGGTCTACTGATTTTTAATTCTTGTCCTTTATACATCATTCCATTAAGTAAAAGGATATTATTAGCTTCTTCTACACAACGAAAATCCATCATTACAAAATTCTTGTTTTTTGGTTTCCAAACTTCAAGAAGAGGATTTCCTGGACGAACTAATAATCCAAGGACTTTCATAGCTTTTATTAGGATTGTAGTAAAATCTTCTTTTGTAACATTTGGTGGAAGATTATCTGCGTATACTATAGAATCATTTTTATCAGACCTAGCTGCATTTGTTTCGTGAAGACGAGCTAAAAACATACTTGCTAAGCTTGAATCTGGATCAGGCATTGGGACAGGTACTAGAGCTCTTTCACTATTACTAGAACTTTTCGAACTTGAGCTTGAACTGGATCTAGACCGCGACCTTGATCTTGACCTATTTTTTATCATGTTTTATTATGAAATATTTTTATACTAACTATGTCTCATGGGCGATCATAAATTCTTTAAGTAATTCTTGTGCTTTTTCACAATATTTCCCTTCATCATCACCAAAAAACTCCATAACCTGATCACTGAAATTTTCTTTGCCAGTAAAAGCTAGAGAATATGTATACAATAACTCACTAAGTTTAACTGATTTTACAAGAATTTCATTTATAGCATGCATACAGTTATGCAATGGAACTTCTTCATCAGTTGTTTTATCAATAGTCACATTAATAAGATCAATATCCAAAGCTAGTCTAATCACACAAGGGTAATTATCCAACATTTGTACAAGTTTCGTTTGTGGAGTCCCTGAAAGAATAGAAAAAACAATAGTATTTGGTGTCCTTTCCTCTTCAGTAAATGTAAAAATGCCTTCAGATTTATTAGCAAGTGGGCCACGAATGTTGTTACAAACTGTTTCTGCTTGATGAGGAAGACAAGAGAGAATAACAAAATCACATTCAGTTACAAGTTTTTCATTATCCCAAAATACATTTATTCCACTTTCTACATAGTCTTGATGACGGTCTGGACATCGTGTGCTAACAAGAATATGGTCTAGAGGAACAGGTTTAAGTTTGATGAGTTCATGAAGAATAGTCGCCCCTACATGCCCAAGACCAATTATGCCAATTTTAATCCCTTCAGAATTTTTTTTGAACTTTTGGTATAGTTTGACATAAGAAATTGCAAAAAAAACTGTTATTTTTGAAAGCATAGTTCTGACTATTTGAGAAGTTGTGTAGAGCCTTCTTAATGTGTTGTTTGGAATGAAGTCTGCGATCATATCTTTGCTAAGGAAACTATTCATTTCAAAAAAAGTAATTATAATATCTACACCTGATATTCAACCTTTGAAAATGGTTGAATAAAATAAATGAGGATCTTAAGGAAGGCAACTAATCAGGAAGATAGTTCTATTCCTCAAACTGAGAAGGATTATGATCATTTAGCAGCTCCTCAGGACCCAGAAACAATACGAATAATCACTTTAGTTTGTATGGATAATGATAGTTTCCCAATCATGATTGAAGAATGGTCAGATAGTCTGACTGACATTAAAGGTTTTCTTGAAGAAATTTATCCTGAAAAAAAGGCTCATTATGGAATTTCTTCTTTCGAACAGTGTAGTTTTGCCTTTATGCTTGATGAGACCTTGAGAGGAATTCCTGCGGACTATGAAAACTGGCCAATGATTTCAATGATAAACGAAATGAACCTCAAAATCAAAGTTAAAAAGCAATCTTTAAAACTCTATCTTGTAAAAGGTCTGACTGAAAACGAGTACTTCCATGCAAATGTCGAAAATTCTTTTATTTTCCATGTTCATATAGAATATGGGACTAATCCAATCCGTTATCAAAAGAGACTCATGATAAAAAAACAAGGCCAAATTGAAGTTCTTATTTTAAGCACTAATGGTTTTATAGAAGATCATATAAAATTAAGAAACCTTCAATTTTCTGAGTCTGGTACTACTATATGCTTTGAAAATAATCTTGATATTAGTGATCACGTAACTAAAAAGCTAACATTTAAAGTGCACTTTCAAGATGAACATACATTAAAAGACTTTTTACAACATCTTCAAGAACTTCTCAATATTTTTAATAAACCAAAAGAAGTTGAAATTCATGTACAAGTAAACTGTAAAAAATACGAAATCAAAAAAGAAAACAGATTCGGTTTTAATCAAAAAAGAACTGTTTGGTTCGACCAACAAACTATGTCTTTTAACATTGCCACAAGAGACATGAAAAACAAAAAAACTTTCCAACTTTCTCAAATCAAAACTTTTATTAGAACTAAAAAACCAAATAAAATCATCGTAGATTTTCATGATAAAAAGCTTAAAAAACTTATACTAATTTTTGATAAAGTTCCACAACTTGATGAATTTCTAAAAACTTCTGAAGATTTAACAAAAGTTGAAGGTGTACTAAAACTAGAGGCTATTGAATCAGCTTTTGCTCAAAGTTCAGATAATAATAGGTTTAGAAGGTTTAGTTGGTTGGATTCAAAAAATACTCAAGCTGTAGGTCAAACTAGAAGTTCAACTGAATTTGCTTATAATGTTATTCAACGTGGGAGAATCTCTCATGAAAAACGTGTAATACTTCTTGATACTGCAGCAGCTACAATGGTTATTAAAAATCAACAAGGCCAGGAAATAAAGTCGATAAAAATTAGTGATCTGAAAATTAACAAAACTTTCAAAAACCTTTTTAAAGTTCAATTATATACTTATAATGCGTGTTTCACTTTCCTTTTCTCATCTGCTTATTCAAAATACCATTTTACTAGTGTGTTTTTGATGGGGAAATGGTCTGAAAAAGTTAGACCAAGGGAAATGCCTTTAAGTGAAGAGACAACAATAATGACACTTACCTGGAATCTTAGTTCTACAACTATCCCAACTCTAGAAGTTTTATCTTCTATATTATCAGGTACAACTCATTATGGTTTAATTGCAATATCATTCCAACAATGCATTTATGATAAAGTTCAAGCTTGGGTCAGACAACTTATGATTTTTTACAGAGCCTCAAATCATTATCTTGCAGCTGGAGTTACTTTAGATGATATTTTCTTGGTTGTTTTCATGCATCCTTCACTAAAGAAATACACTTCAAAAATCAGCACTTTTACTACTTATTTTTCAGAAGGAGAAAATAGATCAAGAAAAGGTGGGGTTTGTGTGACTTTTAGAATTGAATCATCATCATTTTGTTTCTTAGGAGCGCATTTACCTTCAAAACCTAGTAGATCTAGACAAAGGAATAAATGTTTACAAAAACTTTTAGAATATAAAAGAAAACTTGTTGATGTTCATATGACTCATGAATGTGATTATGTATTTTTAATGGGTGATCTTGCTTATAGCTTAGATATGGATAAAGAAGAAGCTCAAGAAAATATTCATGATTTGCATAAATTAAAATCAAAAGATCAACTTACAAGGGTTATTTCTGAAAATATGGTACTTTCATCATTTAAAGAAGGGCCTTTAACATTTCCTCCAACATATCCTGCTTATAATTCTCATGAAGCTCCTGCTTGGACAGATAGAATACTTTATAAGCAAAATATACATTTAATTCAAGATTCTTATGAGACAATTACTACAAATTCTAGATCATTGCATAAACCAGTTAGATCTTCTTTTAAATGTATGATTAAAAGTTGGTATGTCCCACCTGTTCTTAGACCTATTACTCAAGTATCTAAATTGGTAAGAATAAGATTTGTTACGCTTAGTGCTATTTTTTACACCCCTATAAATGCACATAAAACTTGGCTTTCGTTTTATAGCCCATTTCTTGAAGAATATCCTAATCCTGTAGCAGTAAATATTAATAATGAAAGAGAACTTAGTTTTGCTATTGAAAACAAATTCTTTGTAGGATTTTCTTATATTTCAGTTGATTTCTTTAATGACAAACATTTGACTTTCCTTATTAAACAACTGAAGGAAGATAATACTGTTGATGTAATTGGATCAGCAAGTGTGCCTTTGACTTATCTTGTTCAAAGCATATCTGGTTTTTCACCAGAAGCTGCAGAAACAATTGCAAGAATTAAAAGTGCAGTAGGCTTCACAGCACCTTTAGAGTCTAGAACCACTGTTATTGGAGAAATTAAAGGAACATGGAGATTTAAGATCTTTAAAAATTAGTTAGTTAATTAATTAGGAAAGACGCATTGCAAACATAGTATTTAAGTTATAAATAGGATTTTCTAGTTGCGGAAATGGTAAACTTTTGTTGCTGGGTACGATTTAGATCTTTTTTCTGAAAGTTCAAGCCATCTAGCTTCAGATCCAAGTTTCCATTCTAATCCAAACACTAAAAAGCATTTATTGAACTCTTCAACTATAGCGAAAATCTCATGTCTCAAATACCTATCAGGCATAGTTGGCTTATTATTATTTGTCAAAAGTTTGATAGTATATTTCCCATTATTACAAATTACAGCTAGATTTAATATAAAACCCAACATGCAGAAAGGTATTGCAATAACTTCAATATTTTGTTCAGGTCTATAATAAGTCTTGTGTATTACTATTATAAAAAAGCATAAAAATAACAAAATAACAATCCATAATATTTTCATACTTTGAGAATAAGCTTCGTCATTGTAATTGATTTCTAAGGATCTTTGATTTTTTGTTTTTTTATCTCGAGCCATCATAGTTCTTTTTAAAAACCTGTTAATGTGCCGAAATGCAACATTAAAATCATTCAAAAGTATTCGCAAATATTCAATTTCTTCTTCGAACTCTGTTAGGACATATAATTTTTGAACGTAGTCATACATGAATATAATTTTCTCAGGGGTACTATCAGGAATTTTATACTTTTTGCATTTAGCTCCTCTGAATTGAATTGGTATGGTATTAGACTCAAAAATCATTTCCTCTGAGCTTTGATTTGATTGATTCATTAAATTATGATAATGAAGTATTTAATAAAAATATATTAGAACTTAAAACTATTTTTATTTGAATCAGTTAATATTTGCTTAAAGATATTATTATGATATATCTCTAAGATTATTATGAAAATTTTAATAAATATATAGTATATTATTCAAGAAATAACTAAGATTTATATTAACTTCCTTATAGATTAAGAAAATTTGGGATTGTTGGACTTCTTATAATATTAGAAATCAAAAAGGAAATGAGAATACACTAATAAATTCACGATTTATTGAATTTTAATCTTATTTAACTTATATTATAGTTTCGTCACCTTTTTAGTCTTACTTTCAGCAATTTTTTCCTTAAGAAACTGCAGTTCTTTTTTGATAAACTTTGTTTTTTCCTTTACACAACTCTCACATTTAAAACCTCCACATAAACATTCCCTTTTAATACAATTTTTTTTCTTTTTAAGTAATTTCCAAAGTTTCTTAATATTTTTTTCACTAGTCATTAATCTTTTCAATAAATTTTCAAAGTCCCGTTTAATAGCTAAATTCTCATTCCTTTTAGCATTTTTTTTCGCTTGTTTTTCTTTTTCTTGTTGAATTCTTTTTTGCTTATACTGACTTGCTCTTTTTTTCCATACAAAGAAACTGTCAAGTTTTAATCTTCCATTATAAAAATCATGAGCTTTGATACTTTTAGTCTTATTCAATACCTGATTGTATCGAAGAGCAAAAAAAGATGTTGATAAAAGTCGTTTAGGATGTAAATTTGCAATAATCTTTGCTTTTGCTGATGATCTTTTAATAAATTCTGAAGCTTTAACTATTTCATCAAATGCTGGTTTAATAAAAGATTTAACAGGCAGTTTTCCCAACAAATAAAAAGCAGAAGAAAACAGTTTTTTACATTTTTCTTGGATTCTATTAAGTTTTTCTGATGCTTTTTGTGTTTCTTCTTGGAGTTTATTTTGAGTTTCTCTATTTTTTTCTTCAAGAATCCTCAATCTTTTATCAGTTTCATTTTTTTCATAAAGCAATTTCATCTTCTCAGCTTCAATAGTTTCTTTCTGTCTTTCAAACTCTTGCTCTAAAGTTTTCTTAAGATCTTCTTCAATTTTTTGAAGAACAATAAGCGCTCCTTTATTATCGGTTTCACTTTCTTGTATTTCTTCACAAGTCATAGATTTACTTTTATTTTTTACTTTATAATTCTCATTTGGCTTATTAGGACTTAAAGAAAAGTTATTTGGTGAGCATGTAGGTTTAACAGTTGTTCTAGATGATGCTCTTAAATCTTGCCAAGAGTCTGGGGATCCTGAAAAACAAGCTGTTGAATATTTATTTGAAAAACTTGGGATACCTAGACAACTAGAATCAAAACTTAAAAGTTCTTCTTTTTCCATTTCAAGTTCCTCGATTTGATTTATTTGAGATTGAAGTACACTTAGTAAAGCTTTTAAATAATCATTATTACAAGAAAAAATAGGGAATATATCCCAATTACTTTTTTTCTTTTCTATAGATAGTACAAAAGCTTTTATTCTATTGTCCATATCTGTTTGACTGTTTGGGAATATGTCTGAATAGGGAGCGATGTCTTGAATTCTTAAAGCAAGTCTTTGGAAATATTCAATTTCTTCTTGAAAACACTGACTGATATCGCTTTTATTTGCGTTTTCTTGAAGAAAAAGCTGTAAATTATGCTGGCCACAGGTATGCAAGTTTAGTAGTATTTCGCAAAAAACCCATTTGTATAATCGCTGAACTGTTTCTAAGCTTTCTTCTGAACTTGATGTAAAATTATGTAAAGATATACTTACAATATCAATAAAATCTAATATCATAAATGGTCGAATTTTGCTGTGATAATTAAATGAAGGCAGTTTTGGAAGCTTTTGCATTTTCTTTAAAGCTCTAGAATGGCGAAAATTTACATCTTCCCAATATGGTCCATCATCATCATTTAAACGATCTTTACAAAATTGGAGAAGTTCGTATTCTATTTTCAACTTTTTCACATCTCTATCAAGACTTTCTAATATTCTTTCATTTTTGCAAAGATATTCAATCAGTTTGCCAGATAGAACAATCCCATCGTTTATATCTTGCCTTGTATGATCAGTTATTTTAATTCCATCAATTTCTACTAAACGTGGTAAAATAATCAAGCTTAATGGAATTACGTCAGGATGTCTTGAAAAAGGATTTCCTTCAACACAAAGGACAACTAAGTTTTCTTTATTAGGTATATCAAGTAAACCTTTAAATTCACAAATAAGGTTATGTGAGATATTCAAATGAGTTAGGAATTTAAATTGAGAAATCAAACCCAATCCAGTTAGTTTGTTATGAGACAAATTGAGTTTGGTTATTTTGTGGAAACAACCCGGCACATTGTCTATTTCTAAAATATCTGAGAAATTAGCACTTAACTCGTCACCGTTGGTCATATGTTTTTGTGTTAATATTTCTGAGAGTTTTATATTTTTTGTTCTTGTATAAAGTACTTTGCCAGAATTTGAAGTTTGAAAGGACATTTTTATATTCAAAGTTTAAACAATCATTCTTAAAAACTGGTTTTATCTTAGACTGAAAGATTGATAAATATTTTAGTTTTTCTAATTAATTTATTGATTAGGTATGCATACATATGAATACTTTGTAGTATTCATCAACATAAATTGCTTATATAGGTAAAATTACTTCTAAGATAGAGAGAAATTTTTCTAATTTTTAGATAGAAGCAGCTTAAAAGTATTTAGCGCTTCAACTCCTTTATTAGCAACCTCAACTCTGCATGCTTTACTCAAATCTTTTCCATTTTCATCAATCAGTATCAATGCAGGGATTGATTCCACTCCATATTTCTTAGCTAAATTTCCCACAATATCTTTATTTTCATATGGTATTGCTAGCCATGGCATTTTTTCATAATAATCATCATAGTCTTTCTTTGTTTCATCAAGAGTAGCTAAAACAATTTCACATTGACTTTGTGGAGTATTCACTTTTGTATAAAAATCAGCCAATACAGGAGTAAACCCTCGACATGGTGGACACCAACTAGCAGAAAAATATAATAAAAAAGGAGATTTGAATGAAAGGGTACTTGTTGAAATAGTTCCAGCCTTTGATAAAAGCACTTTACCTAGAAATGCCATATTTATAATCATCTATTTAGACTTTATTAAACTTTTCCTTTTTTGATATCCTTAATAACTTGAAGAAGGTTTTGGATGTCTTTGAATATTTTTTTGTTAAAAGCACTGACTTTAAGCATAAATTCTCCATAGTCATCTTTTGAACTATAGTCATTGTTAGAGTTAGCAAGAATAAACTCAAGGTCTGTAGTGTAATCGCCTAGATAATCAGAATAACTTTGAAGTTTTTCTTTTGCTCCTTCAATTTGAGATAACACAGAAGCAATTTTTTCAGTAGATTCTTGAAGTAATTTTTCGCGGCTTTCTTGCTCTTTGTGTCCTTTAGCTCTCAGCTTAGATTCTACATGTGGGCAGACTAAAGAAACTATTTTTTTAAACTCTTGCAAATATGATCTGATTTCCATTACTCTATGATATCTTGGATCTTCAGGACATTTTTGCTCCTCTTGTATTATCTGAGGCCCTTCTCTCATTGATTCTGGGATTCTTTGTCCGCCTACAGGAACTGGAGTAGGATCACCTCCATGAAAAACTTCAGAACTTCTATCGAATTGCTCTCTGAACTTTGAATCACTTTCAATAATATCCTGCAAAGTTTTTTCTTGACTATCCATTTATTAAGAGATTATCAAAAACTAGGCTATTATAATACAATTACTTGAAAATTAATTAATACAGAGTTCACGACTGTGAACGATATATTTTCTAACTAACTAAGGCTATTATAATACAATTACTAATTATTAATATTGATATTATTGAAAGCTTCGTTTATCAAGTTATAATTCCCTGCTAATACATTCAAATCTAGTGTAATTTCCCAATTTAAGTAATGAATATTACCTTTTATTTTAATAGAGTTTTCAATCATTTGACAGTAGGTAACATTGAATGTATTTTGCAGCCTTTCAAATCTTTTGGAAAATTTTAAAAAATACACCCAATTTGAACTAGCAATTCTTTTTTTCTGTATTTCATCAGTATTTGCGCATAATCTTTGAATATTTTGACAATATTTTGGCCATANAAATGTATTTTGCAGCCTTTCAAATCTTTTGGAAAATTTTAAAAAATACACCCAATTTGAACTAGCAATTCTTTTTTTCTGTATTTCATCAGTATTTGCGCATAATCTTTGAATATTTTGACAATATTTTGGCCATAATTTATTTATATATTCATTTGAAAACTCTTTTGCAACCATAATCTCACAAGAATTATCTAAAACATACAAACAAAGCGCTAATATCGATTTCCCATCAGTAGATTTTAATCCAATATGATTGTAAATAATACATTTCTTTCCTTTTAACGACAATTCTCTAGGCCCATACCATCTTTTATCTAAATCTATTGAAGATGCTGGGCAATTCAAATATTGCACACTAAGTTTTTGTAAATTTTCAGATTCTTCTAATAACGAATTTAATCTTTTTTTTTGATAATTTTTTATTTCATTGATTTTATTTTCCAATTGAGTTGTTGCTAGTAATATTTTTTGGTTTTTCTCATATATTATTTCTGGAGGAACAATAGTTTTAGAAAGTTTCTTTTCAATATCTTCTAATTCTGTTTGGTAATGCTCATAACTTTTTGAACTATCAATAATCGACTTTGTTACTAAAGGAAAATCTTTTAAAGGGGTTAATTCAAATTTTATAAACTCAAGCTTTTTTAAACCTATTAGATGATCATCTAAATATTTTTGAAGAGTATCTTGATCACTAGTTTTTTGTATAGGAGACTTTTCATCAATATGCATCATATTTAAATCAATATCTTTTGAGATAGTTGGTTTTTCCTTGATTTTTTGTTCAGTTGTAATTAGAGAATTTTCTTTTAGTAGTTCATTCTGATCATTAGACTTGGATTCTTCAGTAAACTCAACTTTTATATTGTTGGAATCATTTTTAAGAGTTTCAGACTTTTCAAGAAAATCATGTCGATCAAATTTTATGATTCCTGGAGATATTTTCTTTTTTAGTGTTGAGAATTTTCTATCAGTTATAGTCTTAGTTTGGATATAATCAGCTGCGATTATTTTACTTTTTGGCTCTTTAATAACAGACCTTTCTATATTATTTCTTTTTATAGGTTTTTCAATATTCTTAAGCCACTCAGGCTCATCTTGATCAATAATGGAAAGTAATGGTGTACCTTTCATTAGAAATTGGATTCTAGGGAATTCCTTTGGACTATCTTCGCAATTCATAAAGCAGAATTCTTCTTTTGATAATTGTTCTTCTTTAATATCTTTTGCTTTTGGAATGATTTTAGGGTGTTGGCTAAATGAAAAGCGGGCAATAGATGAATAGTTTGAAGATTGAGATTCTTCAGCTTCTTCAATTTCAGGAAGAATTGAAGTGCGTAAAGAGAGCCGACTATTGAGTTTTTTTCTTGAGCACATATCATCTGAAGCATCTGAAATTAAATTTTTCGATTCTCCTTTGACTGGATTAGGTTTAAAGTTTTGTGACTTAAATGACATTTATGATTTATATATATCTTAGTAAAATTAAATACTAATAAGAATAGGCTAGTATTTTAAATTATGCATATTAAATTGCATGTAGAAAACTGAAAACTATAAAGAATAATACAAGAAAAGGATGAAATGGATAATATAAAATATATAAATCAAGCCACTAAACTCAGGGTTTTACTTAAAAGTCCTTTTAAAAAATGATAAGCCACTAACTATATAAAATTTGATTTTTTTCTCTAGATTATATTAATTAACCTAAATACTTATTCTAAGCTTTTACCTAAAAATCTAATTATAATCCTATAATAAGCACCATAAAACATAAAATGATTTCATCACACAGATTTAAACTATAATCTATTGCATATGCCTAATTTAGATAAAAAATATTCTATAATTTATCGATAAAAAGTCTTTTGAAGGTCCCAAAAAGTGTGAAAAATGTAGTGAGTATAATAAAAACCCCAAAGTTAACATTTCTAGTATTATCTTCACGCATTTTGTTTATTAAAGGACTTGGTTTGTCTAGAATTTTTTCTCTGTATTTTCGTAAATATTCTTTACGACGATTTTCATACATATCAGAAAAATTCTTATCATGTGTTTTCTCCCAAAATTTGTTGTACTGAGAGTTTTCTGGATTGAATGGCTCTTCATTAGAATCCTGAACTGTATTACGGGCATGAAATATTAGTTTACTATCATAATCTTGTTTTTTATCTGGATCAATTAGTGTAGCATAAGCTTCATTTATGATTCTAAATTTTTCACTCATGTCTTCAGTACTAGTGTCCGGATGGTATTTTTTTGCCAGGGTATAATAAGCTTTTTTGATTTCTAAACTACTTGAATCAATGTCTACACCTAGAATTTCGTAATAATTAGATACACTTCTGAGTAATATTCTAAGCATTATTTATTAGAATATATATGGGAAATACTATTTGAGAGCATTTTGTATAATTTAGTTAATGATTTTTTAAGAGAGAATAATTGAATATGATTCAGAATATTTATGTTTAGAATATAAATTAACTATGAATAGGCATTTAAATGTTTATATTTATATTGATATATTTTTTGGGAGCAGTTTGATGCTTAATTCAGTGTATATGTGAATTGCTATGACTTCTAACTCTTAATAGCAGACATACTTAAATTTCAAAATTACTTATCATTAAAATATTTAATTATATAATAATTCATCATCTTAACATAAATATCAAATACCAGTTTCTAAATATTTACTCCAAATATTCTTATTCGTAATTTATAAATCTCTATTCTGGTCTGAAAAATGTGTTTTTATACAAAAAGCTTCATAATATATTTTTTCACAGTTTTAAAAGTTCTTTATAGTTTATATGAATGAAAATAATGAAGAATTACCAAGTCTCGCTTTGGGTGTATGGGTTATTAAAGATAAACTGAACAAAGAACTGATGAAACTGTGTATATATCTTCAGAAATAACAGTGAGAGAACTAAAATAGTATCTTTGCAACAAGTTACTTTTAGATATGAACAGACATGAGCTTTTCATCTTAAAAAAAACCAGAATTTGGACCGGTTTTAAGTGAAATTGATGGTCTTGAAACAGAATCTATTAGCTGTACAGGTATTATAAATGCATGCAAATCTGCTTGAAATTCGAAGATATCAACTGGAACTTTTCTCAAAATGATGATTTAGAATATAATCTGGCTTTACAGCAAAGCCTTAACTCTCAGAAGCAAGTTTTCTTTGATAAAATCGAAAAAATTACAAGGGGAGATCGACATAAAATACATATCAAAAAGTTTAGTCACATTAAAAAATATTTGCAGATTCTCCTTGCTGATTTAAAATTAGAATATTCTTACTGATTTCTATAATAATAATAAGAATCTACTTTTAAGCTTTAGGCCAATACCATAATAAATGAGTTTTTATCAGCATTAGCAAAAGATCAATGATACTTAATAGATGCTGATTGCAATTCAGAATTTAAACGTTTGTGATTTTGTATATAACTTATTAGATAGGTGAGGTTTATTAAGATAATTTAGTATATAAATATTATATTTTGTATTGCAATAAAGGTAAGGATAAATTTGTCGTCATTTTCATAATATCAATAGCAGCTTTATATTATTATGATAATTTTGATATTTTATGTTATAGAGATTTCTATAGATAAAAGCTAATAACTTAAATACTTTTTTAATCCTTACAGCTCTTTTTTATATAAAACTAGTACTTTTGATTAATATACAAAATATAATGATTATTAAGCACTAAGTTTATTCATATAGAATCTGAAAACTCTTATAAATCATCAAGGTACTTAAATTAATATTTTTTAAGTACTGATTATATAAACATCTAANGTACTGATTATATAAACATCTAAAATATATCTATAAAAAATTTTAAGCATCCTCCTTTTTCATTTACCCAATAACTAAAAATCGCATATAAATTTCTCTTATAATATAACTAATAACAATAAATAAAAAAAACCATCAACTCCTAAAATATCACTCTAATCATATTATTCAAATTCATATTATTTTAATCCCTCT
>MPUH01001084.1:0-24490 GCA_001970955.1 Stentor coeruleus
AGATAAGAGAATATTTATGTAGTATATGAAATTTGTATAGGATTCCTCATGGATAATAAAAATAACTTATTATTAAAAACCAAGAAAAGTGCTCACCAAGCTTATCTTAAATAATTTTTAAGAGTTGCGAACTCTATAAAAGAATTATAAGGCTTAAGCAAAATAGTTGAGAAATAGCTTACAGACTATAAACTCAACCTCAACTATTCTAAATCGGAAGTAATGATATAACTAATCATAACCACAAATAATAATTAATAAAAACTAACTTAAAGAAACCTACAAATACCTCGGATACATTTCAAGTAAAAGAAAAAGCAGCAAGAAACATGTAATCGATAGAGAAACAAAAATGAAAGGGAGCCCTAGGCTTCTTTTTAAACATAATAAACACACTGAAGGGAATTCCAACCCAAAAGAAAAAAATCATAGCAAAAGCATGCATAGAACAGTTGGATAATATGGGAAAGAAATTATGACTAATCAAGAAAAGTGCGAAAAAATAATAGAGAATATAGAAATAATAGAAAGAAAATTTATTAGATTCTTACTAAAAGCTAATCAAAATGTTGCGAATGAAATAATCATGCTTGAACTAGGCATGATCTCAGTAAGAAGTCTAATGGATTTAAGATTGCTAAAATTTAGACAAAGAATTTATCAAGAAAAAGATGCATTAAATGAAGCAATACACATAAAGAAAAATTAGAAACTTCCCATAGGAAAAAAGATGCAAAGAAATCATAAAATTGAAGATTATAAAGAGACTAATAATAGCAAAGGCTAAAAGCATATGCTAAAAAATAAAAGAAACAAATGTAGAATGACAAAAAGAGATAGTAAAATAACCGCAGAACTATACTTAGCTACAACGAAAGATAGAAACACAGAAATACTACCTAACTTACAACTCAAGCATGACTTTAGGGACAGAACTGATTTTCCAAATGAGGTCAGGATAAAATTTCACAAAACACTGCAAATACTTAAGATATCAAAGCACTGATCAAAAATGTCCTTACCATCAACACTGGGCAGAAAACGAAAAACACGTTATTGAAGATTGCAATGAATACAAAACTGAAAGACATGAAATAGAAAACAAACTTAAAAATATGCGAATGAAGAAACTAAAATTTTTTCATTATCGCATATCGTTTTATGGAATGAAGAATTTGGAAAAACACTTAGAGAAAATACAACAAACAAGAAGAGAAATAAAAAACTTTATCATGAGAATATACTATAAAAGAAGAAAATTAACAAGGGCTGGACAATAATCAAACTTTCATATTAACTAATACTTATCTAATAACTAGCGTAATCTTGGATATCTAGCATTTTCCAGCTTTATACATGCCAAGCTTATGATTGCATTTAGAGCAGCGATGTCTGACATTCCAATATCGTTTGTCAATGAAAGGCAAGAAGATACAACAAGGCACAAAAAGTAAGAAAAGTATAAAGACAATCCAAAATGTACACCCTATATGATTTTTAGTCACTGTATCAACATTCATTTCGCATTTTTCACACCAAGCAATAGTAGGCACAATGAAAAAAACTGGACACTGTTTGACTACAGCCGAATTGTCATTAACGGCTGCATTGACCACCGCATTATGGTTATCATTTGCAGTAACTGCCGGCATTGAATTCACATACTGAGGAGCCGATGGATTAGAGCTGCCTTCAGGTATAAGAATTGCATGTTGCGGACTATTAGGTTGGACTACCGCAGAAGCTTCATGATGAGACTGCATTTATTTATTATTTAAACATTTATAACTATAATAACCACCCATATCTTATTTTATGAGTCTATATTCTAAATATTATATACAATGAAAATTATCTATAAACTTAATTAATTCAAGATTGTTAAGAGTCAAAATACAAAGTCTAATAGAATTTCTAAGATTTTAATAAAATCTAGTTAAAATAATAATGATCGGTTGATATATGAATTATTAAAGAATTTGTTTAGGTTTGATTTCTCAGAATATTTTTGCTGTTTTTCTAAGATAAAAAAAATTATCCTCAGTTTTTCATTATTATATTTTAAATAGTTAATTAATTCATATAAGTACTATATAAAAATGCAATTCTAAAAAATGAGTAGGGAAACTTTAAATTCAACACTAGCCTATGTCTTTTTTAGAGTTGTTACTATAAATTTGTGATTTTTCTTTTGATTTTCTATGAAGTACACAGGCACTTTTTTAAAAATCTTTTAAGTATGATATAGTTCTAAAATATTATTGATCTCAAGAATAGTTCTGCATTTATTCTCTTTTAACTTTCTCTGCTCTGTCTTTGCGATCTACCTTTGCATTTCTTGTTAGCCCGCTCCCTTCAATACTTCTGTTTTTTTGTATTATTAGCAAATCTCTCTATTATAACCTTCCTTTCTCTATTGAAGTTTTTTTTTGTATCATAGATGAAACCTAATCTTTTCTATTGTATTCATGATATTAGTCCTAAGGAAAAGTCAAAAATATATTCAAAGGGAAATACATAAAAAATATTTTTACCAAAAGGACATAAATATGATAAACTGAGTTGTGTCAATAATAACAAAACAAAAAAACTCAGCTTTTATAATATTATCTTACCTAATAACACTTAAAAACAAGATATCTAGGGAAAAAGTCCTTTTATATAAAAATCCCAATATCCATACACAGATAATATCCTTACATAACTTTTAATTACCCTAAACTCATACATAAATGTCATATTTCAAAGAAGACTCTCCGTTTTTCAGAGACTCTTTAAAACAATATGAAGAGTCCTTACTCGAGCTTACAGGGACATTCAAAATTTGGTCTGATAAAGCGGCTATTGCTCATAATAAAGGTGAGGAATATTGTAAAGCTTTAAGAGAATTTTATAATAGTATCGAAGAAAAAATACACTGTGAAGCTTTATCAACATATAAGGTTTTTTTACAACATATATCAGAAATAATGCAAACTGTTGTTGCATGTAATGAAGGGATTGTGTATTCTTTATCACAAGTTTTCCCAGTGTAAAATCCATATAGGGAATTAGGTCCTTTTAATACTACAGTAAATTCTGAGTTGCCACCTTTGAAAAAAATATACGAAAAACTTCAGAAAGATGTGGAAATGGTCAAAGCACAGACAATTACATATAAAAAAGCTTATGTATTTGGTTATTAGGCTAAGAAAAACCCTAAAAATACTGAAGAACACTTTTTAAGACTACACAATTTAGAGAAACAATACGAACTTCTGCGTTTTGACTTGTATAATTTTTTATCAAACCACAGCTTTACAGGTCAACTTCTTGCTGTTGAGCAACTTTTAGCTTTGATTTATAGCATTTGGGTATTTTTTTATATAGAGTTTTACAAACATAAGCCAAGAACAATATAAGTCTAAAGAAAAAGACTTGAACAAAATTGCTGAAAGAGTTGCTCAAAGTCGAAAAGGACTTGCGACAATGCAAGAAAGTCTTAGAAAAGAACGTGAAGTTGAAGAAATGAAAATCAACATGTTTACAAAAATCCCACAATACAAAGATGAAAAATCAGGATATTTATGGAAACATGGAAACCTAATAACAGAATGGAAAAGACGATTTTTTTATATAAAAAATTCCCAATTGATATATTTACGTGAAGAAGAACAAGTTCCATATATAGCTTTAACTATGAGTAAAGCATATGAATCAAAAGATCATGAAAATTTATTTGCCTTTGAAATAGTCTCAGTATCTCCACAAAAAAAAGTTGTCTTATTAGCTGAAAGTGATGCTGAAATGAAAGAGTGGATTTATGCTATAAAAAAATGCTCAGAGCAAGGATTACTTGGTTATACAGAAAATGAATATACATGTGCTGATTGTTTAGCTAGTAATCCTGATTGGTGTAGTTTAAATCTTGGAGTTTTATTATGTACAAATTGTAGTGGGATACATAGATCATTAGGGTCACATCTTTCTAAAATCAAAAGTTTACAATTAGATATAATCGACCCTGTACAAAAAGAATTATTGTTAGAATTGCATAATAATCATCAGAATATATGGGGAGAAGGGTTTAGACCTCCAAGATATTCTAGTGTTGAAGATAAAGAAGAATATATTAGAGGGAAATATCAACATAAATCTTGGATTATTAAAGTTGAAAATCCAGCTCAAGCGCTTGTTGCTGGAATTAAAGAGAAAAATGTTTGTAAAATGTTCCAAGCGTTATTGAGTGGAGCGAAAGTTAATGAAAATGGGGTTTTACATTTATCAGCTAAGGTTGGGTCTGTAAAAACAGTAGCTTTACTTATAAACGCCGGTTGGGAAATCGAAGCGAAAAACAGTGAGGCTTTTACACCTTTAGAAATAGCATTACTAGCGAATCAGAATGAGATTGTAGAGTATATAGTAAAACTTATAAACTCATAGATTATTAGTTTATATTCATCAATAAAATATTACAAAAAAATACTATTTATGATTAGGATTACTAAGTAAATATTTAGGTACATCAGGAACTGTTGGAGGTATTTCATATTGTCCAGGGCCAGGGTCATCTTCATATTTATCTTTATCTCTTAAATCTTTATTAAATGTCCACATAGGTGAGTCGCTAAGGATATTTGGATCATAAGCACCTGGTCCTGGTAATGCTCTAATCCCTCGATGATTTTCATTAGATCTTTTTCCAGTACCTATAACAACATGTACCCCTTCAGGACGACTTGCCACAATTTCAGGATTATATTGTCCTGGTCCTGGTACAACAGTATTACCTTTGATTTCTGGTTTCCTACCAACAACACTATATTTTGGTCCATGTTCAGAAAAACTAGATAAATCATAAGCACCTGGACCTGGGACACCATTTGTTTTAGCTAAAGGTGGTCTTATACTTGTTCCTATAGATTTAGAATGCATTGAATGATTTGGATTAACTGGACTATAAAGTCCTGGTCCTGGGTTTTTTGTTATCCCTGGAATTTGTGGACGTTTACCTCTTCCTACAGAAAAAGATGGGGCATGTTTTTGGGGTTTAGCATCATATGCACCTGGACCTGGAGCTCCTGAATCTTTTATTATAAGTGGACGACGTGGGAGGATTGATTTACCCATTTTATGTTTAAGATCATCACTAATACCTGGAATATTATACTCACCAGGGCCAGGATAATCAGGGGTATTACGCTTACCTCGTGGCTCTTTAGGAAACACATATTGAGGACATTCTCTGATTTCCTTCAATGAATGAGAACCAGGACCAGGGACTATAGTTGAAGGACCTAATGGGTTTCTTGAAGCTTTAGAAAATGCAATAGCCGTTGATGGTTTAATAGAATTATAATTTGCATTATATTGTCCTGGTCCTAAAGATAAATTATCTGAGCTCATAAGACTAAAAGTTTTATTCCCCAAACTATAAGAAACATTATTGCTTAGTTTTTTAGGGTTATAAGATGCTGGACCTGGGGTGTCGATTTTAGATTTATCACTTTTTTCTTTGAGAGGTTTGGTTTTTTTATTAGATTTTCCTTTCATACTCATGTCTAGAAAACTTGATATATTGTAGGAACCTGGACCTGGATTGTTTACTCGAGGCTCAGACATACTTCGGGGAGCTCTACCAAAACTTCGAGATTGACCCATTGTTTCTTCTTTACGGACATTATAAGTGTCTGGTGCTGGACCTAGTTTATCTGTTGTTATTGGCTCTGCTGGATACTTGACACCTATTGAATAAGCTGGTACTGAAGAATGCTTCATTTATTATAACTGAAATATGAATTTNTTGAATAAGCTGGTACTGAAGAATGCTTCATTTATTATAACTGAAATATGAATTTAGATTTTGATATAATTAATAAGGTTTTGGAAGTAGGGTTTATTATAAGTATTTAATTTATGATATTTTTGTGTTAAGATTTTAAGTGAAGAATATTTATGAAGATTTCAGATATAAAAGTATAAGTATATANTAGATTTTGATATAATTAATAAGGTTTTGGAAGTAGGGTTTATTATAAGTATTTAATTTATGATGTTTTTGTGTTAAGATTTTAAGTGAAGAATATTTATGAAGATTTCAGATATAAAAGTATAAGTATATAAATTAAATAACTTTTATCAGTTTTTTTCTTGTAGATTTAGCAACTGAAATTATTATATAATAACTATGAAATCCAACTAGAAAATAACTTCTTTTAGTTAATAAAAACAATAAATTAATAACTAAATATTATTAACCCTATCCTCATAATTAATAAATCTTCATATTATATCAATCATAAAAAATATACCAAAACAAGAAATTATATTTAAAAACCCAGAATTCACATAAAAATTTTACTTTCCTAATAATCTATTCTTTATAAATCTATTATTTATTCTATTCCTGCCTTAAAGTTTCCAAGCACTTCTAATCATAGCTTCAAAGTAATCATCAGAATCAATACTAGCACTAACATCTTCATAATATCTGGCAAATTCTTTCATCGTAACAATTCCATCAGGTTTTTCAGTATCCCACATAGTAATAAATTGTCTAAAAACCTGTTCTTCAGTAAGCCTACCCGCACGTACTTCAGGATGTTTGCTTGCATCATAAATCTTAGCAATATCATCTAAAGTTACTTGCCCATCACCATTTTTATCAAGTTTTTCATATGCTAAAGCTACAAGTCTAAGCCTGCGATCATTAAGTTTTCCTTTAAGTGTAGTCAAAAACTCATCAAAGTTCACAAAACCATCACTATTCCTATCAAAAGTTTTGATCAAAGTTTTTATATCATTTTCATTAAGATAGATTCCATAGTTATATAAACCCCATTTGAAATCTTCAGGATCTAATACTCTATTCCCATTTTCGTCCATGTTTTTAAAAACTTTAGCTAGACCTCTGATACCATAAGCTCCTCTTTCAAGAAGGATTTTTTTTACTGAGTTTAGGACAACTTCAGGAGAACTTTCTAGGACTTCTTCTTTTTCTTCAGCACATTCTGGTCTTTCAGAAGTGAAAATCCTCCAGACGTTTTGTAAACCTTGGAGTCTGGTTGGGATATCGACGGTAATTTTCCCGGTTTTTTCTGAACTTAGTTGCTGGGTTTTACGGGTGTCTAAATGACTGTGGCAACTTACTTCATAATCAAGGCCGAAGTCGTTGCGGTAGTTTATTTGGTCAGATGAGAGCCATTGTCCAGTTTGATTATGCTTTATCACCACATCAGAATTTGCTGCAACAGGCATACCCTGGCTTTCAAACCTAACTTTTGAATCGACATGTTCAGCAATCCATATAGTATTTGGTCCTCTAATACTATGCATACATACTTCTTGATACCTAGAAAATTTGGCAAAACTAAAAGGGGAGACAACAGTTGAATGCAAATATAAAGGAGAACTCCATAGCTTAGGATGAGTAGTAAGAGTAAATTCCTGCCCATAATGCAAATAATCACTAGGAAAACCATCATTCTGTGATACCCTTGTTAGTATAAAAACACCTCTGGCAACAGGGCCTTGGAAGGAATTTGAGGTGGTAACAGCGCATCCGAACTCATGAGACTGGATCCTATCTCCTAAGTCACAAGCAAGAAAAGCTCGTGTTTTTTGGTTTCCCAGCATGATTTTGTCACCAAATCTAAGCTTCCCATCTTGGGAAAATGAATGGCCCACTGGCATCATAGACTTAGACACTTTGCCTTGGACTTGATTTATTGATAGAGCGCCAGTCTCTCGTTTATTTAAAAAGTCTTTGAAACGCACCTGTTCTAATTCTACATCTTCATTCCAGTTCCCGATGAGAACTTTGCTGGAATACCTTGGCCCGCCTTGAGTTTGCTGGTTTGTGAACAACATTTTTTAATAACTGTAAGAATTAAAGGTAAATAATATTAGAGTAAAAGTATAGGATATAGTTTTGTATTGGGAAAATTTGGAGAGTGAGATGATAGGATTTTATTGAAAATTGTTTGAGAGATGGGAAAGTTAAGGGTTTTAGATGGTTTTTAGTTTTTGAAGGTAAAAGTTGTGAGGTTGAGAGGAGGGTTTTTATGAAGTGAGGAAGTGGAATGAGTTTTTGGATTGGAATAAAAGATTGGATGTGACCATGGCTTTGTAAGAGAGAAAGTGGATTTGAAAAAAGTTATGAGGATGGCAGATTTTATGTTGGGTATGAAGATTAGTGATAGTTGCAGTAGATTTTGTAAATTTTAATTGGATTTTATATTGTATTTAGTTAAGCATTAGTTTTTATATAGACTTAAATTAAGGTTATAATCAAATGATGTAATCATTAAAAACAAACTATTTATTATAAAATTAGATAAAAACTGAGCCTAAACTTAAAACATATCACAAATACCTTTATATTTCATATACACTCATAAACCATAATACCCAAAAAAACCATAAAATTCCCATAAAAAATCTACCTAAAACCCCATATACCAAATCCTTTACAAATAATTATGAACTATTCTTTCCTCAACACATCTAATTTCACAACTCTAAAATTCCCTGACATCGATGAAATCTCAGACTATCAAATATCCAAATTCACTCAAACAAAGCCTCTAATCCCACCTTCTCCTTACAAAAAAACTAAAAACCCAATTGTCCTAGATTCTAACCCACCAGATTACTACATCTACTGGAGCCATGAATTTATTCTTTATAAAACACACATCTTAATAAACAGAGAAAAATTAGAAATACTCTCTGAAATATCATATGAATTTGAAATAAACATAATCTCCCTTCATATGATTTCTAGTACTGAAAAATCATTACTTGTTGAAACTAATAATGGATATACAAGACTAACTTTAGACCTTCAAATAATTGAAAATATTCAACTTCAACTCAAAGATATACATATTAATCCTTTTTACCCTAATCAAATCGCATATCTAACACCATCAAATCTTACCTTAGTTAGTAAGGTTAATTTTGAACTCCCATGCTCTGATTATAAAGGTTTTGAGTTTCACTTTTCTCCTTTTAATATTTTTCTATACAAAGAATCTATTATTTCAATCAAAGATATGAGAATTGATAGTCTTATTAATGTTTATACTGGGAAAAATATTCATCAAATTTTACCGATTGACTGTTGTTTTATGGTAGCGATATTAGAAGAAGATTTGAAAATTTATGATTGTAGGTATTGGAAAGAAGTGGATGTTTATGAGTGTGCTGAAGATACCGCGATGAAATATTTGATGTCATTTCCACAAAGATCAAATATGTATGTTGATGGGATGGTTAGTGAAACTCATCAGAAAGTTTATGCAAAAGGGATGGTTATTGAAGAATTCCCACATAATCAAACACCGTATTTAGATAGTCTGGTATCAGAACTTGGCCCACTGTTTTTTAATTGTAAACTTCCTCGGACTGGAGAACTTATTAATAATATCCATAATAATTCTTTGAACCCATTACTTGCTGCTTATCCACTTTACAATGAAAATCGGTGTATTTGGTTAGAAACTTCAACANCTTTGAACCCATTACTTGCTGCTTATCCACTTTACAATGAAAATCGGTGTATTTGGTTAGAAACTTCAACAAATGGAGGATTGTTTATAGAAAATTCTAGTTCTCAAGAGACGAGATCTTCTGCGATATTTGCTAGTACAATTTCTAGTAATCATAAAATACAGACCGTTAAGATTCATGATTGTAGGGAATACTTTGAAGCTTTGGTTGAGGAAAGGTTTGAGGTTCCTGAAAGCACAAAACCGAAGTTGAATTTAAATATATTAGAACCGGATTTCGAAGATTTTGAAGATGATTTTTAATACAAGTAAATATAATATCAAACCCAATTCTAAACTAAAATTTAAGAAATTTATACTACTCAACCTCATCAGTATTGACTTCAACATCATTATAAACTGAACTTGACCCTATTGGCCGAGGACACCACGTTCCAAGTTTCCTCCATTTTTTCACTTCTATATCTGATATTTCCAAAATCTCATTCTTACTATTAGAAAATACCGTAGCTTCATGAACCTGAACAATAGTCTTCATAATACTTTCATCAAAACCATTATGACTAATAAGCATTGAAACAATTTCAAAAGCAACAATATCACTATTCTGTAAAAGTAACAAATTTTTAACCCAAGGTGTATAACTTAACTTTGGTGATGAATAAAGTGTCAATATTTCTTCAACTGAACTTTTTGCTTTAGTTGCATTAATTTTCTCATATTTCAATAACCAAAACACACCCTGCAAAACATTTTCCGCGAATTTTTTATTCTTAGAATTCAGTTGTAAAAACATCAAAGCCCAAGCTTCATCATTCATTTTCCATCTAAGTTCAGCAATAATCCTCCCTATTCTAGTTTTATGACATTCAATTTTCTGATTAAAAAGCCCTTCAGCGAATTTGGCTAGGGTATAAGTTTCTTGTGTAACTCTAGCTCGTTTTTCGAATTTCTCAATATCTTGAAGTACTTTTTCTGTTTTTTCTATTAAATGATTGTTTTGTTTAGACCAATATTCTTCATAAAGCCAGTTTATAAGTGCATTTATAGCTTTTGAAAGCAAAAACATTGATGGAAGGGAAGAATGTGTAGCATCATGTCTTAGATCGACTAGGAAATCAGGATATTTTATTGACCTTGCTGTGTTACTTACTGATCGAGCATATTTGCAATCATTGTAAAGATCCATTATAAGATTTGTACAGCGAGTTATTACCATACTTATAGCTAGTTTTGGAACTTCACCTTTTAAAGTAAGAAGTGAGGCTGGGTTTGGGTTGTTTGTTAATTCTTTTAAGCATGAAAATATTGTCCGAGTACATTCTATGCGTACAGGAAGAGGCTCGCTTATTGCCCACATGTTTAAAAGCTCAAGAGCATCGAAAGGACTTTCTTTCAGCAACTTCCAACATTTTCTCCATTCTTCCCAGTCTTTCCAAGGCACTTTTTTCCCAGACTCCATTTCTTATATGAAAATATGGGATTTTTGTGTTGCTTTTGTAGTTTATGGAAATTTTATTATTAGGAAATTAGGCTTTGGATTTGAAAAGATAAGGTTTGTATAATTTTTGTGTTGTTTGATTGTGTTAAATATATGAAGATGTAATGAAATATATTATTAAAGCTATTATATTCTATCCTCAATAGCCAACAAAATTTTTATTTCTGTCAAAATTATCACTTTAATCTTCTAAACCCTAGCATGCACTTTCAAAACCTCCTTCCTCACAAACTATAATTTCAAATAAAACCCTCTTCCATAATATTATTAACCCTTAAAAAGCTATATCAACGTATCTCATTAATTATCAAATAATCCTAACCCATCATTTAACAATAATCCCATCCTACTTATTCTGATCATTAAAGCTATCTTCCAACTGTCTTAAAAACTGTGGATCTATTGAGAACTTCTTAATAGTGCTCAAATTAAGACTACTAAGCCCAAGATAAAATCCACTAAGTGTTTCTTCCAAATTTTTACCAAGGACTTTATCTAAGCTTATATACAAAATCGCTAATGATGCTGATATTAAAACAGGCCAACCAAGGACAATAAACATATCCCAAATAAGTTTCAAAGTTTCAATAGGAAGTTTTTGTTGATAAGTCATATGCGAGAAAATCGTGACAATCCATGGAGTGACAATAATATCCAAATTAATCTCAAGTTTTCTCAAATGATCAAGTAAATAAGGTACCTTTAATCCAACAAGGACTTCTAATTGAAAAATAGCTAATTTCAATCTACTAAAACCACTTTTCCATATTTCCCCCATATAATATGGGGGTTCCATTATTGTCTTTAAAGTTTCAACAACTTTATCACTATCATTAAATACAATAAATAAAAAATGTGTGACTAATTGCATACCTTGACAATACCCAACTTCATGATTATATGAGCAAATAGCTTTTAAAGCTTCTTCAACTTCGTTCATTCTATCAGGTAACCCTCTACTAACATCTTTTCTTATCTCATCTTCAACATTTTCATCATAATGCAAACTTTTACTCCTTAGAAAAGGGAAAAACTCTCTTAAATACTCAACCCATAATAAATTTCTAGGCTTCAAACCTAAATAACACAATCTTGCCCAATTGTCTTTTTGGCTTAAATAATCTTTGACTAGTTTTAAGAAAAATCTGTTTACCCCACGTAATATAAGAAGGTCTTTTGAGTCTAGAAATTCAAGGACTTTTTTCCATTTTTTATGTTTTTCTTGACGCTGTTCAGCTTTATGCCAAATTGAACGAAGGTAGTATTTGTGTAAGACATGGGTGTGTATTGTTAATATGCCTTCAAGATTTTTATCTTTTTCTCTAGTTTGGTTTACATATATGCTATATTGGTTTTCTATGTATTGATTTTCATAGTTGATTAGTTTGAGGTCGTTGTGGAGTTTTTTCTGACTTGTATTGAGAGATTCGAATTCGATTTTGTAGACCATGTCTGAGAGTAAGTCTTTGATTATTTGACTTTCTAACTCTTTGTATTCTGGAGAAACAGGTGTTAATGGCTTTTTAAAGTTGTCTTGAGGTTCTAAGCATCTGATAAAGTAATTTCTAAGACCATTCGAGCTTTTCCATTCCTTCATAACTTGGATTAAAAGGTTGAGGTTTTTGACGAATGAGTCTCTTTCTAATCGATGCATCGCACTAAGTTCAATGATACGTTTTTTCGTGACAATTTTCATGCCATAAAGGTTTTTGATGTCTTCTTTATATAGATGCATAATAAGTTCTTTAGTTAGCCCAGGTTCTGAGTAATAAATGTCTGTTAACATGACAGCTTTTCGTGTTTGTTTGTTGATTTCGAAAATTAATTTCTGCAGATTCTCGCTAAAAAATACTAAAAGGACGTTCTTCTTGAAGTTTTTGGTGTATTTGATAAAAATGTGGCTTTGGGTTAGATACTCTACCATGCTGTCTAAAGCTTTTTTCTTATCGAAAGCGACTTTGTTTTCGATTTCTGTCATTGAGGTGTTTTCCATGTATGCTAGAATTACTAGTATTATATATGAGAACCCTATTTATAGGAGATTTTTGTACAGAAATAAGATTTTTATGGTAATTAATATTTTAAAGTATCTTTATAAACTGAATAACTGCATAAAATAAATTCTAAACTAAATTTGGTATTAAGGTTGAATAAGGAATATAAATTGAACCACTCAAAGAGCCTCTTAGCGATCGGTTTTTACATAATCTCAACCTAAAAACCTTCTTTTTTCCTACAAAACTCTATTCCAGACTGTTTCAATACTAAAAAACTATCTAAAACAAAAAGATTAGTTTCAAAAGACAACTACTTATAAATTTTCAGAGCTTCTATTGGCATTTTGATGCAGAACCCGAACCTTTAAACATAAAAAACCCAATTACTCTAATCATAAATACACATTAGTAGTTTTATAAATTACTTAAAATCCTTAAACTTATTGAAAATAATATAAAAAAACCACCAATTTTTAATATACTTCATAAATCTATTTTTTCTATTGAATTCATAAAATAAAATCTCTAATCATTATATCTAAAATCCTCACCTCTAACATCAATATTTATCAACCTTAAATCCTTCATATCTTAAAATTAATCCTACATAACCTCCTCCATCTATACCAAATATTTTCTCTCCTTTCTTTCCATATCTAATCCTACATCATAAAACCTTAAAAAAATTTACCATATCATAACTCCATTTCTATTCCTCTCCAAACAATCCTCAAACCCATTTTCTATTCCATCTCATCAAAATTCAAGCCCGAAATCTCAAGTTTTCAAAAAATGGAGTATAAATGAAAGCTGTGGCAAGTATTTTCAACCCCAACGCCAAATGCTTTAAATGCAAGAACAAGTTCAAGCTAAAGCGTCGACGGCAATGCATAATCTGCAGTATTTTCTAATTAGAAAAAGTTTTCTGCAAGCAATGCAGCATCAAAGAGCCAGGTTCCGTTTTTGGCTTTGTCTCTTCGAAACGTTATTGTAAAGACTGCTACAGTTCCTCAGGTGCTGAAAGTAAGTCTAAATTATCAACAAATTCTATAGACCCAGCATCAAAAACCTTATCTGTTGACATATCATCAGAATCATCAACTCCTCATTTATCAGTAATATCATCATTATCTGAACCTCATCATATAACAGTACCTCCACCAGAACCAATATATGAAGAGCCTAAAAAACATAAACATTCTAATTATACTAAAGAAGAAGCTAAAGCTCAAATAGAAGGACCAGGAATAACAATAAAAGAAATATCAGAAGCACTTGAAGATGTTAAAATTGATGAGGTTGAATATTCATTACCTACAAAAGCTAATGTAATTCATAAACAGATTGAAGAACAAAAAAAAGCTGTGAGGATAACAGAAGGAAACCCTGAAGAACAGTATGAGTTGTTGAGGAAAATAGGTGAAGGAGGATCTGGTTCTGTGTTTTTAGCTAAGAAAAGGGGTAATGGGGAGAATTTCGCTTTGAAAAGGATAATTTTAAAAACTAAACAACAATACGACCAGATTATCAATGAAATATCCATGACTGTAATGAGCCAAAACCCAAATGTAGTTAATTACTATGAGAGTTTTAAATACAACTCATGCTTATGGATTATTGTAGAATTGATGAAAGGGAATTTAACTGATTTAATCATGGACAAAGCGGGAATTATCCCTGAAAATCTTATGGCTTATATATCAAAAGAAGTTCTCACAGGGCTTAGTCATATGCATCATCAATTTCGTATTCATAGGGATATTAAAAGTGATAATATACTTATTTCATTAGATGGAAGTGTTAAACTTGGAGATTTCGGCTATGCAGCTCAATTAACTGCTGAACAAGATAAGAGGACAACTGTTGTTGGAACACCTAGTTGGATGGCACCTGAATTAGTTGTTGGATCACAATATGATGGGAAAATTGATATTTGGAGTATGGGAATTGTTTTGTTAGAAATGGCTGAAGGAGAACCACCTAATTTAAGAGAAAATCCTATGAAAGCACTTTATATGACTGCTAATGGACCTCCACCAAGTCTTAATGATAAAGCCAAATGGAGCTTAGAATTTAATAGATTTGTTACTAGATGCTTGACTAAAGATCCTAGGTCAAGACCTGATGCGGATACTCTTCTTGGTGACCCTTTTATTGCTATGGCACCTAGTGATGGGAAATTACAGTTTAGTATTTTTATTGACAATTGGATTAAAAGAAAAAAAAAAATAGGATAAGATTGGTAATAGATTTGAATATATGGAAGTTGTGGAGAATTAAGATTTTTATATAATGCTAATAATAGAACTTGATATGATTTTTTTTAGAGTTTATTAGAAAGGTTTTTTGGATTTATGGGGTAGAGAGGATGAGGTTTAGTTGTAGTGATAAAGTTTGTATTGATGTGATTAGTAGATATAATATATTTAACTCTATAGATAAGCATATTCATTATTTTTCCTTTATCAGTTAAATGATCATCCACAGCATATATCATTCCAACCCTCTTCATAATTTCCTATAAAAATCACCCCAAACCAAATTTCCTATTTTATTCATAAAAGGTAAACCTAAAATCCATTATTCCAACTACCAACATCAATATTTAATCCAAATACTCAAAACCAATCAATCTACAAAACTAATCCTAATTCACATCAAAACCCGCTAAACTTATCTTTAAAAATCTGTTTTTCTGCAATCCTCTAACTTCAAAATTCAAAAAAGGGTTAAAATAAATATGATAAAAAGTTTGAATGAGCAGCTTAACCTCGAATCACCCAACAAAATGCGAGTCCAGCAACTCGCTGAAAGACTTTTCAACCTACAAGCAGGCTTAGAAGAAGAAAAAAACAGTCGCACAGAAAGTTTTCAAGCTAAACTCAAAGCTTTAGAGTCCAAAATCGATAGTTCTTGTCTCAACTTCGAAAGCAAATTCAAAGGTCTTCGTGATCAATTTTCCAAACTAAGCAACAACCTAGCAAGTGAAAGGGCTTCTCGTGATCTTTTAGATGACCGGAAAACAAAAGAGCTAAAACTTGTTGAAAACAGTTTGCAAATTGATTTGAATTTACTGAAACAAAGCCGAAAAGACCATGAAGTAAAAATATCAAAAGTTTTAGATGAAAAATTATACTCTATAAAACAAGATCTTGCAAAAGAACGTAAAATCCGTGAAGAAATATCAGAACAACAGTCTTCTCATTTAACTAGTAGTATATCACGTTTAAATGCTGTTGTTGAAGAAGAAAGTCAAGAAAGACAAGAAGGTATGGAAAATTTAAATAGTCATATTCAAGAAGAGTTTCAAAAATTCGAAGATGAAGTTTTAAATGAAAAACGTGATAGGGATGAAGCTAATGCGGCTTTGATAAAAATGCTTGAAGATATGCAGGAAAGGTTAATGCAAGAATTAAACCTTGAACGTAATGAGAGGGAATCAACTGAAGAAACTCTTTTAAAGCTTCTTGAAGAGACTTGCCAAAGAGTTGAAAGTAGTTTAAGAGCGTAGAATAATAAATGGAGCTTAAAAGCTTAGGTACTTGGAAACAATCAAATACAAGCGAATTGTTTTTTAATGATACAGATAAGAAGTTCTTTATAAAGGATGGAAGAAGGATTTTAGTATTTGATAATGACATATGGGTTTTAGCTACAGAATTAGGGGGTTTTTNAATGACATATGGGTTTTAGCTACAGAATTAGGGGGTTTTTCTAATATTTCCTTTAAAAAAGCTGGTCTCAGCCCAAACAAAAGTTTTTTTTGTTATCTTATATCGGATAGTGAGCTTGTAAGGTTTATATAGAATGTTATGAATATAGATACTAAAGAATCATTAGTGATTAAAGGAGGAAAAACTAGGATTGTCCTTGGTTTTGCCCTTTTAGGAGAAAAATCCATGTTTTGTGATATGTTTATGGTCACATGTTTCGGTATTGACTTTTATAAAATCACTGAAAAGCCTTTAAAAGTCTCTAATGTCCGAGGATATCAGTTCCCCATATCAGATTTCTGGTTCGACTCTGAAGAAGGGATTTTAGTGACACATAATCCCAACACTTTAGAAATTACCCCTTTTTTTATCTATCAAGGACGTGGAGCTAAATACTTCCAAGGTCCAAGTTTTAATCTAAGCCAAAAATACTTCGACAACGGTTTCTTCCCAAGTTTACATTCAGACAACCTCTCTGAAATCCCAATCCAACCACTCGATAAATCTCAATTACTTTTATCCAAAATCTATGATTCAAATTATCTCTTAAATCTTGATGGTATCAGAGGTATCCTTCATCTATATAAAATCGAACAAGATGCTCCATCTTCAGTTTCATATACAATAAAACTGAAACCAGGTGGAGTTTCACTTCGAGTCATAGACAATCTTATAATAATCCACAATTATGGTCCTCAAGAAAGCTATATTTATGATATCAAAAAACATGTTGATGCTGAGAAATGTATGGTTTTAGTCAAACATAGAGGTTTACTTAATCCTGACAACGAAAATTTTCAAGTCCAACACAATAGTGAAATCGATCCTCATTTCTTGATTATAAATAAAGATATTTATATTGACCCAATAGAAAAACGTATTTTGGTTTTACAAATAGATGTAGGAAATCTTATTAAGGATTATCCAGATCCTATAGAATCAGTGCTTTTTTTGCTTAGAAGAGACCGATCGTTATTTTTGGCTTATAAGATTTTATGTCAATGTTTAGAAAAGAGAATACAAATTAAGGTTTTAACATCATTTTTCAATGTGACTAATAGTGTTTATAAAGAAACAGCGATGATGAGGAAAAGTCAGAAACGCGCTGAAATACCCCAGGGGACATGGAAAAACGAGGTACAAAGCCCAAGAAAAAGCGAAAGGTCAGAAAAACAACTGAAATCCTCTTGGGGAATGACGATACTTTTGCAATCCGAAGTTTTTCTCCACGTTTTTAAACCTTTTTACAAAAGCAAAATCGATTATCTTTACCTTTCCCAAGTCCTTCTTGCTTATATATATTCACTTATCACTCAAGATCTTCATGTGCATATAAGCCATCATTATTTGTTATTGAAAACCCTCATTAAATTGAAAAATTTCCCTTTAATCAATAGTCTTATTGAGTATAAGATGATAGGAAACAACACAGAAATTGGACTTATGTTATGTTCCCTTGAGAATGGTATTGAAAAATACCCTGAGCTTTTTAATATAGGTTTAGACATGTTATATGTTCTTAAAGATTACCCGAATATCGTCAAGGTGTTGATCCAAAAAGGTGACCTTTTTGAAGCTCTTGGGCTTATAAAAACTTATGATTTTGAATATGACGAAAGGGCCTTAAAGGAAAAAGCTCAAGAACTTGGCTATGAAGAAGTTTTTAATGATACTTTGACTGAGGTTGAGGGTAAAAACAAAGACCCATAACTGTATTAGATTATTAAACTAATGAGGGAAAAAAAAAATATACAGGAAAAAGATAAAGAATTGGAGGAAAGTAGGAAGAACTACTTTGAAGAGTCGAAATTCGATGCAAAAAACCAAAAGTATGGGCTTTTTTCTTTTTCAGGCACCCTAGCAATATCAGAAACCCCGTATTTCACTAAAACTTTGTCTAAGAAAAACAGTGAAGGTAAAATCCCTGTAAAACCAAAGAATTTTTTAACCCGGCCGCTTAGACGTGGAAAGACCCCGGATGTGTATTTTTCGAATCCTGGTTATCAATCAGATTCTGTATTATTAAAAACTAAAGACTTAAAAAACACATCAAAACCTTCAACTGCAGAAACTATTGAGGTACCATGGAAACCTGGAGGAGTTAAACGTGAAAAACCTAGTTCTTATCCTTATAAATCTGAAGAACCAGTTAAAAGACCTAGTAGAAAAGGTCCGGATGGGATGATTGAGTTAGGTTTAAGGAATTTATATACTAGTCCTCCTAAAACTGGTTCAGGGATTACAACACCAGGTGTACTTATTGGGGGGAATAAATTTGATTATATGTCTGAACCTTATGACCGTAAACACAAAATCCTACAAGAAGAAATCAAAAAGGACAAAGAAAAACGATTAGGACGTCCTTTTAAATCGCCTAACCCAACTGGGCGGAACTTTTCCAACAATATTCAAACTTATGGGGATTTTCCTGTAAAAAAACGTATTAGAAGATCAGCATCAGTTAATTATTATAAGCATGAAGTACCTTTTTTACCTAATAGTCCTGGAAAAATCGGTGCTACTATAGGTAAATTCCCAGAACATATTCCTGATCCTTTAACATTCCCAAAAAGAAAAGGACCTTCAGAAGAAATACCTTGGAAACATACTACAATGTTTAGGTCTAGACCTACACCTTCAATTTCTTATTCAACAACTAATCTTCGTGCTGAATATAAAGTTCTCAGGAAGAGAATTAGATAAATTGAGTTCATTTTAATATTTTATGGCTAAGGAAAGTTTTGTAATTAAAAACCTTTTGGGGGCTAGTCCTGCTTTTACTTGTGAAAGTAGGATTTTCGACTCGATTTCAGAAAGGTTTAAACCTGGGTCGGTAACTTCCCCATTTGTTAATACCCAGTATGTTGCTTCACCTTTGTTAGGGGAGACTATGCAAGGAGAAATGCGAAGGTTTAAAAAAGGTTCAAAAGAACTAAATATCCCAAGATGGTGTGTGCTGACATCATCTACTTTTAAATACTACAAAAACCAGTTTTCTGCAATGTGCGAAGATAAACCTTTATATACTATACCAACGGCTCTAATAACTAGTGTTAAAGCAATAAGCAAACACAATGAATATGTTTTAGAAATAATAACAGGTGAAGATGAAATAACAACAACACCAATGACTACAAAAATTTATACAAAATCAACAGTCTCATTAGCTACTGAAAAACATTTGTTAAATAAACCTCGGCATTTAAATCCAAAGCTTGGGAAATGCACAAAGCCAACTATCAGAGCTATGTGTATGGCAAATCCTAATAAAAAACTTGTAAAAAGCTCGAGCACTGTAAGAAATAATAGGAATTCATGGACAAGTAGAGAAAATATGATGTATATGACTGAAGAAAGATTGATTTTTTTCGTGACTAATAAAGATGAGTGGGAAAAGTGGCAAAGATCGTTTAGAGTTGTTGCTAAAGTTGAAGTGACGAAGGGGAATAATTAATGATTATGGATTTTTATTAGATTTTTTTTGGAGTTTGGAGATGGGTATAAGATTTTTACCTTTTGGGAATAGGTTTTATGGATTGAAGAGAATATAATACTTTAATGTTAGAAATTGGTTGATGATTTGATTAAGAGGATTAATTAATATAGGTTGGTGATAAGCAATATATGTATAGAAGTTTTTTTAGATTGAATAATTAAAGGGAAATTCAAATTTGTGATTATTTTATGATGATTTAAGATGAAAAACTTTAAGCTAGGGACTTTATCTTTTCAATAAGAAAAGTTGTTGTGTTGCAGATTGGTTACAGAAGAAAAAGTTAGGAAAATAATTTTTGGTAGGGTTTTACAAGGGAGAATTTTAAATAGAATGTGTATACTCAATTGCATAATTCAATAAGAGATTAGTAATCAATATAATGCTTTTTTAGTCAATAATAAGAGATGAGATTTTAGAAGTTTGCTTTTGATTGATCAGTTTTTAATCTTTTATTGAGAATAAAATATCATTTAAGCTTTTTTAACTTTTATTATTGTTTTATTAAACATATAGAATATCTTTGCAATAGTATAATCAAGAATTAAGATGTTTAATAAGGTTTTTTAAGAGAGTAAATGAGTTGAGCTAATTTTTGCATTTTTCAAGATTAAGATTGTATATTTTCTATAGAGAAGATTTGATAAAAAAAGGTAAAGTATATTTTTTGAATAAATATAGGAACTAATGCGCTTCAGTAAAATATAATTTTTAGGTTATGCAAGATTTATAAAGAAATTTTCAGATAATTTTATGCTTTTGATACTCTAGTTTCTGATTGTGTATATTTTAATGATTTTAGCTTTATTATGATTGACTTTTAGTAAGATTTATTGATAATTTTAAGCCTTTGAAGAACAAATTTTATGCTCTAACTAAATATACAAGTAAATCAATCTAATTCCTTTAATAATTATTTGCATATCATCTAAGTTTATATAGTCTTGCATCTAAAATTCTTCAAATTCCAAAATTTGGTTTCTCAAATATCCTCTAATCTAAGATATGCACTATTATTCATTGAATACACTATCAAGCTTTCTTATAAAATAAAAGCATCAAAATCACTAAGATATAGAATCAATATTAACTAGATTCTTTTAAATTAGGCAATTCATCTTTTATACCTTGAATTACATAGAGATTTTTCTTTAGTATTCACCAAGATAAAATTTAGTTCGAGATACTTTAGCTTTTTCTTTTAAGTAGATACTCTTGAATTAGTAGTATATAAGCTCCATACGCTTTCTTTAAGAATCAGTGAATTTCTACAATTCAATACCTGAAATTCTAATTTTTCCAATTCATCAAGCCTCACTTCAAAAAATTGAAGGGTTATAACTAAACACAACCAAAAATTGCTTGAATAGTTTTATATATCTTTAAAGCACTAGAATCTGGAAAAATGCTTTTCGATTACCTTGGAATAAGTTTTACAAATTTTTTATTCTAAAGGCTTGAGGCAGAAGAATTTTGATGCTATGGTATATACAATTTTCATGAAGGCTTATCATAACAGAACATTTTGATTGCAAGGCTGAGCTTATTTGTCGCTTGAAGCAAAGATCAAAAATTTGATTGCCTGATTTTCTTTACTCTTGATGCACTAGCAAACTTTCAAAGAAGCTATAACACATTAAGATTGTCAGATTTACACTATATTAAAAGACAGGAATAAGTGGGGCTGTCTTTTATAAAGCTGAGAAATACTCAATTTCTAAGTGAAGTGGAGTTCAGTGATGTACAGGTAAAGACTTGCACAAAGTATAGTAAAAAACTACTCAAAAAAAAACAATGAAAATTTACAGATCTTATGAATCCAGCTGATGATTTTAATTGATTTTTCAGCTATGTTTAGACTTTATCTATGCAGTTTATAGTTTAGGCAATTTAACTTATATATAAACTAAAAAACTTGACATATATACTCTAAGTCATCATAAAACTCTAAATCTTCAATTCTAATATAAGCTAGCAGCTTAATATCTCAATATCCTCCCTCTAAGGTAGAGAAAATTTAAATTTTCCCTTGAGTTTTAATGGTCTATAAATGGAAGATTCTTGTCTTTCCGAGGGCTGTAAAAACCCTCCAAAATATTCATGTATTTGCGACAGGACTCTTAACATGTGCGAATATCACATTAAACAGCACAAGGAAATCGGGGGAACTCACAGTCAAATACCTAGTCAAGCAGAAGCCAGAAGAATTCATGATCTTACTCATCAAAATATGTCACAACTTTTTAAGATTTCATCTAAGACCCTTGTTGCAGGAAAGCAAATGTTTCAAGAAATCTGTAACAAGCTATGCAAAATCACTGATGAATTGGCTTCAAGACAGACGGCTTTGATAAACATTGAAAAGGATATTACAGAAAAAGGAGACTATAAAGTGAGATTCAAAAGCACTGAAGAATTCCATAAGATAATTGAAAATTACTTTAGCGATTCAGATACTACTATTGATTTCGCCATATTTTCGGAAAAGTTTAATGAAATAAGTGAGAGAATTGAGATAAATAACGGATATCTCAAATTAGTGGCTGATAAAAACTCTGATGAAAAAGAAAGGCTAGAGTCAGAATTAAAAAAAATGAAGATAGAGAGCGAATCTGAAAGGAAAGCCCTTGAGAAAAGACTTGAAGACATCAGCGACTTAGTTAAAAAATTAGCTTTTAAAGAACAAGTTTGTAGCCTTGAAAAAGACTCAAAAGACCTTAAAACTAAAGTTGAGGAGCTTAATAGAAAATCTGAACAGCATAATCAAGCCATTGAAATCACTAAAAAATTTACAAATGAGCAGAAAAAAGAAATCGAAACTCAAAGCAAAAGTATTACTGATTATTGCCATAAAGCATTCAATGAAATGACAATAAATCACTCTGAGTTCGAAAAAAAAGCCGAAAGCCAAATCAGCGAGTCAAAAATTTTTTTCACAGATTTATTCAGCAAGACAGCTGCAGAAAATACTAATAATCTCTTGGCGGAAGTCACTAAAATAAATAAAATCTTAGAAGATGAGCTAAATAATATTAAAAAGATTCAAGATAAGTTCGAAAATGATTTTAGAGAAAAAAGTGATAAGAATACTGCAATTCTGGAAGCTGAAATCGTAAGAATTAATAAATTCTTTGAGGAAAAGTCTAATAATTTTGAAGAAACTAATAACCGCTTTCAAAAAAAAATAAACGAAGATTTAGATAAAAAAGATAAAAGCCTTGTAAAAAAAATTGAAAGTATAAATAAACTCTTGGAAGATGAGTTTAAAAAAACTAAGAAGCTCTGCTCAGGCTTTAACCTCAAATTCAAAGAAATTTTTGAAAAAAATGCTAAAGAAATCCAGGAAAAAATAGTTGGAATGGAAAATAAAATTGAGAATGTTAAAGAGTTTCAAAATGATTTGATTTCAAAATTAAATCAAAAATGTGAAAAGAATGATTCTATTCTCAAAGCTGAAATCGTAAAAATTGATAAACTTTTTGAGGATAAGTCTAATAAATTTGAAGAATCTAATAGCCGCTTTCAAAAAAAAATAGATGAAGATTTAGATAAAAAAGATAAAAGCCTTGAGGAAAAACATAAAAGTATAAATAAACTCTTGGAAGATGAGTTTAAAAAAACTAAGGAAAAAATAGTTGGAATGGAAAATAAAATTGAGAATGTTAAAGAATTCCAAAATGGTTTGATTTCAAAATTAAATCAAAAAAGTGAAGACCTTAGCAATAAAATAAACAGTCTTGAGATTAATCTCAGTGAGAATTCTAAAAATCATAAAGAAAATATAGATGATATTAATAAGAGAATTAAAGAAGCTAATATTGATGCAGTAGAACAATTCAATCTTTTGAATGGAAACTGCAAAGAACTTTTAAAAAATATGAGTGTCGTCAATATAAATATGGATCTTTTGGAGCCAATTATAGAGAAAGAGAGACTCGAGAAAGAGAGACTCGAGAAAGAGAGACTCGAGAAAGAGAGACTCGAGAAAGAGAGACAAATGCTTATAAAAACAAAATCACGTATGAAATATGCAGAGGAATTTAATAAAATGACACTTAATAATAAACGAGAAAATGCACGTGCTTTAAATTTACAAAATTTTTCAAATTATGATGATAGCGACACTAAAGAGATATTTATTTCGTATGATGGAAAATATATGTTTCTTTGTAAATTATAAGCAGATTGTAAAATCTAGACAGATTGTAAAATCTAGACAGATTGTAAAATCTAGCCAGATCGTATGCTTTAATCAGTTGGTATAGACTACTCAGGTATAATATAAAAAGGTAATA